>VRLP01002331.1:0-92219 GCA_009660295.1 Lophius piscatorius | reverse complement strand
CTAGTTAAGGTCTCACTGCCCAGCATAGTGAAGGTCTCACTGCCCAGCATAGTGAAGGTCTCACTGCCCAGTCTAGTTAAGGTCTCACTGCCCAGTCTAGTGAGGGTCTCACTGCCAAGCATAGTGAAGATCTCACTACAAAAATTAGTGGAGGTTTCACTATCCAGCCTAGTGAAGGTCCCACTGCCCTGTCCGACCTCAGCAACAAAGCAGAGTGGCGACTCTGAGGGTTTTCGCAGAGGGTTTTCGCCTTAGCCACATGTCTCCAGAGGGCATTAGCCTTCGTTAGCGACTTCTTCCTCAGCCTCCAAACTGCAGAAGCCTTTGTTGTCAGTCAGCTGTCCTGGAGGCAACCAAATTTTCCTGGCTGCCTACCCTTGGGTGGTATGCACAGAACAATGACTCTTGGGATTTCTTTTTTGTGGACCCTGTCTGTACTGAACTTCTTTTTCGACTATTAACACTTATTCTCATTGTTCAGTGTCCCTCGACTGCACCTCCTCACGGACTGTCTACTCATCTCACCTGCCCTTTTTGCCCTTAATGCCAACTGTGCCTCGTTGCTGCCTGTCTGTGTGTGTCAGTCCATTGTGGCAATGTGTGTTGATGTGGATGGTCCTCGTCTGACTCCCTTCTTCTCGCCTGCAGCTCTGCTGTTGTTGCTTGGGCTTTATTTCTATGCAGCTGATCTAAATCATTTTGATTTTGTGTCCTGGACATAATGTATTTTATTTCCTGAATTTATTCTTTACCCTGGCTGTGTAAAAGAGGCGTATTCTCTGATCTGCCTCCATGACAGCCAGCAGTGAACTCTCCGCCCTGGCGCTGTCTCCCAATATTGTCATGATGAACCATAACTAAACCACATTCACCCACCCAGGTTACCTTCAGCAATAACACACTATTAAGATTAACAAAAATCTTATCATTTGTGGTTGATAATGTGATGAATGGAATAAAGTCCCTCAAAACCTTTGACATAATCGACAGCACAGTGTTTGTGGAGACATGCAGTATGCCATTGTCTTTGTTTTCCCCATTTTATTCTGAATTTTTTCTCCTTCTTTCATGAATCATTTTAGAATTCTTGTTGACTGTTGCACCTCTGAGATCGTGAATTAGCTTGACCCGTTCCTTATCAACCTTCCCTTCCTGATGTATTTATTATTAGTTTGTATTCCGTCTCCTCCTAGTTTTGACCCTATCCATGTGTTTGCAGGCATCTTGCTTAACTTCCTTAACCTGATCTGTTTTTTTATTTCAGCTTACTGCCCATCAGATTAGTTCCTCTTTTAGACCGCTGTCCTTTTTCTGCTCTTTGGATGGTTTTAACTCCTGTAGGCTTTTTGTCTTCACCATTTCATTCCTTATATCCTTGAAAAGTTGGGGTTAATATGGCATAGTCATCACGTCAGTTGCATATTTTCGCCGCTAGGGAAAACTTTGTCTCCAAAAGCTTTCAGGCCATAATTTTCTAAACTGTTTAATAGCAATACAAATAGTAATTATATTTACTCTTAGAGTAAATATTTGACTCTAATAGTTCATTTTTTACTCAAACAAAAAGCTGTTTTTGAGATATAACATCTGATAAGAAAAACACTAGAATGGTACAATAGTCCGATTTAGTCCAAATTGGCTTCTAAGAATCTACACAAGAATTTCTATGTTTTATGAAAATAATTTCATTCCTATAGTTCATATTTTCTCATAAGGGGAAAGTTTTTGTGGAAAACACATTTCTCATCCATAACCTCCCTACCTAAGTCCAACTGTGTCTCAATTTAGCTCATTTAAATCGACACAATTAAATCTGTCTTGTGTTATTGCTGAGTTCAGTAACTGTATTTAGCTTCATTACTGAGTCACTATGGGCCTTTATCTCACTGCACAATCCTGACATCATAGAAATAGTTAGGTTGAGTCAATATGGACTGTTTGAGATTATTAATGTGTCACATTTAATTTCAGGAGCTCAATCAGGGGAATTTATTGTACAATATAAGGGATGGGTGGCTGTTTTGGGGATGAATATTCTTACTGTTAGCAACAACGACGTAGGTCGAGTCTGAAAACAATCTCAGCTCAGTATTTGTTGCCTGCATCTGGGTTCCTTGGGACCTTGTTGTATAAATGAAGAGGGCACAGTGCTTCTCCTACTTTCCATTTATAAACCAGAACTAACTCCAAATAATAATTATGATCCCCAGATTCTAATAATTAATTTGAACAGACGTTTGATTTGTTTTACAAATGGGGAAGAGATCATTGGAGGATAGAATAGAACTGTACATGTTTTTTTTTGGGATTCTTCTTTTTTAGATTTCTAAGAACATTAAAAGTTTATTAGGAATATAGATGACAAATATTTGTTTGTTGTAATTTAATTAATTTGCGAGATTTCCTCCTCCTCCTCCTCCTCATTCCTCTTAAACTTTAATTCGAAAAAACAATAATTTAATTACGTATACGGACCATCTCATGAAACTAATAAAAATGGGTTATCTAATGAATCCCTGTGTTAAAAAGAGGAAAGAAAGGTTGTTTGTTTGTCAGGTTGTGTCCGCAGAACCTAAATGAATGTCCTCTCAATTCAATCATGAACCTCTTTTGAACAATTTCTTCTGCAAAGGCCTGATCAAAGAGAAACTTATCAGTGGGGGGGAAATGGCTTCCAGAAGACATTAAACACGGCGCCGTGCCATTAGTGTGTGATTTATGAGACATGCAACATTCAAATGTTCTACAGTAATCTCTAAATTTAGTGCAAAAAATATTTTTTTGCCATCATGCAATAAGAATCAAACAGTGTGGAATTTTTTTTCTTTACTTTCTCCATGTTTTCAGCTGTATTTCCACTACATTTAAACACAACATTTCCGTAGTTAATAGCTGAATTTAAAATAAGAATACCGGAAAAAATATTTGGTTTATTGGACTTTTGTCTTCAAATTCATTTTAGGAACCATGCATTAATATGACTGATATTTTTAGGACTGAAATTTTATTTTAAATCTCTGGTGGTCCCCGCGGCACCTCAATGAAACTCTGAAGGTCCAAATAACACGATTCACAAACATTTCCCTCTTAACGTTCAAAAATTGTCTGTTGAATTTACTTTTCGTAATCATATTACTTCAAGTGATCAAATTCATTTTTAACTAGATCCTAATATGTCTTTAAATTGAGTGTAAGCAAAGGAAGTAATGGTTTACCTCTGTTTGTCTGTTTGTTAGCAAGAAATACACATAAAGCAAAGGGATGGATTTGCATGAAACTTTACCCAGATTTGGGTTTGGGCATTTTATAGAAATCATTACATTTCGGTGATGTTATGTCATGACGGCACATTGGGTTTCAACTCACCTATATTGCTGAAATGTTCTGGTGAGATGAAGATGAAGATGCTCTTCGTAACCACAACTCTAGTTAACAGAGTGGGCTAATGTGTCGGCGGAATTAGATTACATTTAATTTTTTCTAATTCGTTTTTTATTAGTTCGATTTTTATAGTGAACTCTGACAGTGTTTGACTTGAGTTGATGACTGTATTTTGCATTATGAGTGCTTTCCCCATCCTCAACATTGATCTCAAGCTAAATGAGGGGATAATACTGCATAATATAAAACAGACGAGCAGACAAGACGCATATGTTAGAAAGATGTAAAAGAAATAAAGTTCCAAAAGTGCATTTCAGCGCCTGTGCTTTTTCACTCTTCTTTGAACAAGCTGGATCAATAGTGATGTGGTTTTTGTGTTTTGCTGTTAGCTGGAAATCACAGGAAGATGTCCGACGGAACTTTGCTTTAGAAGTCTTAATTAGAAATGAGTATCTGTAAATTCAGCTTCATAAAAAGAAAACATTTAAATGGAAGGTAGAAACGGAGTAGGGACATATATGTTTCTGAAATTAAAATACAGTGTTGAAAGTAAAAGATTGTCTCTGGGAAAATCGTTCAGTAAGTTAAAAATCTATTGAGTGTTAAAAAAAACGCAGGCATCAATTTCAATGTGTTTCCAGACTGCAATTTTTCCATTATAACCCATTTCTTCTGAGTTGGAATTTCCCCTTGCAGAAAATTAATGAATGCCTGCTCTTCTAAAACACAAGATATCATTGATATAATAATACACCAATCTACCAAAACCTGCAAAAACTCCCAACTGGACGTTGTTTTATATGTGTTTTTTAGATCAATTTGATGAGGTCATGTTGAGGCAGAGATGACAGATGAAAAAGCTAATGACAATAGATAACAGGAATGCAGAAAAACAAAGCATTGACATTTGCTGGTCCCGTGTCAGACCACAGAGCCCAGCGGGCGTCGTTTTTACACAAATAGTTCCAAATAACTTGTAAAATGACACCCAATATTTCAGACATGAAATGTTTCCTCTCGCCACAGTATGCTGGGAGGTTTGAGAGGCATGAGCTCCAACGCACTACGAATGGACTGTGTGATGTCATGAGGTCCTTCTGACACTCTGTAATGTAATGTCTCCCTGCACAGAGCAGGAGGATGTCCTAGAGGAGTTTTACTAGATGTAGAGGAATATTTGGGGATTATTTGTACCAGTGATAAGTAAAAGATGTGCACCTTTTGACTAAAGATGTCATATATTTCCAATTCAGGAGATTTTACATGGTCCGGTCCGCAGGGTTAGATTATGAGATTTAGCTTTAAAATATTCAAATTTTCCATAACATACAGAAAAACATAAAAAGGTGACAAAAGATGTATTGTCAGAGAAGGTATAGGGTTAGGGTTAGCAAAAAAGAGGGTTAGGGTTAGGGTTAACAAGAAAATGCAGTATATCACTCAGCAGGATTTTGGGTTTGCCCGGACTGGAAGCAAAATAACATTGAGAAAATAAGTTTTGTCATGACGTCATCAAGTCAAGGGAATTTAGCAGGTTCAAAAACAAAAGTCTGCACCATGACCATTTCATAGCCTGCTCACAGGAGCGCTAGATAATAGCTGCATTGCACTCTTTTGGGGGGTTTTCTCTGCCTTTCTTAATCTTTTCAGATTTTGCCCCTTTGTCATCGACCGTCGACCTTTAACCGGGAGGTTTAGCACTGAAGAATAACGAATCAGATGATATTTAACAATATACCATGTATGAGCCAGATTCAACATACATCTTACAAAAGAAATCAAATTATGCCTGAAGAAATGTTGATTTATAACCAACGGTTGGAGAAAACAGCAGGAGTAGCTCGACTATTCAGGTATCCCACAGCAAATAAAATCCCACTCCTTCACTTAGGGCTTACTCAAAAAGGCCACTCCTCTGAAACACACGAACACAAACAGCGTGAATTCACTGCCGGTCCCTCAGTTCCACTTGGTTTTCTGTTGGAGAGGTGTTTTTGTGTTCTACGGTCATGTTAACACAGGTGAGACGGCCATCATCACTTACCTCAGTCTGAAAAGGCTAACCGGTCAGTCAGTTTCAGCTCACAGCGACGCTGAGTGCTTAGCAGCTGAATAAAAAACAGAATTTTGTTGCAGCTACACTTGATTTAGGCTCAGAGCTCTTTTGGTCCACTGGTGCTGAAGTGGATTAATATTTCAATCAGGTGGATTCCTCGCACAATTCCCCGGTTTTGGAGCTTTCAGGAAAACCTTACATCCAGGACGACAGCATCGGCCTAGTTATTGTTCAAAAAATAACAAAAAACTGCATCAAAAATACATCATCAACCCTGCCTTTAACCTTTAACCTGTTTTCCTGCAGCAGCAGAGCTCTGTGTTTTATTTCCTTGAGTTTATCTCCCACCATCCTTCTCTGCTTGTCTCTTTGTGTATCAGCAGCTTCCTGCACAGAGGACTGGCGTACAGGAAGTACCCACCTATCCTGACTGGACTCTAGCTGCCTTTTTCTGTCATATTGTTGTTGAATAGGGAAAAGAGAACTTTTGCCCTGACAGAAAATTTGTGCTCCTTGCAAATGTTGTTTAGCTAATAATACACCGGATGTGTGCAGACGGTTTCCCAGTTGCTGATGTCATTCCGGAGTCACTCTTCCATACCTTACAACCTTGGGAAAATAATTTGAGTAATTTAACGATGACTTCACATGCCTTCCCACCTCTTTGCTTAACACATTCACATGTGCATAATGTCAAGTTAAAAGAAGAAATCTATGACATCGTTCTGCATGATATCGATGAGAAGATAAACATTTGGGAATTGGCCCCAGCTTACGTCCATGTGTGAAAAAACCGGATGTCCCTTCAGGGAAGGCTGAACACCATGTTTTTTACTAACAGGGCGCATTTTTACGTACATTCAGCTCAAGTTCCTGAACTTTCAGTATGATTAAACAAAAACATCGTACATATGATTAACTGAAAACAAGAAAAAGGCACGTTATACGTCCCTGTTTAACACACACACACATACTTTACATATACTCACCCTCACACTTCCTGGTAACCTTTTAGGTCATGTTATTTCTGTGGCTTGTGCACTTCATTTCAGGGGTTTGGGTAATAATAAATTGTCGACACTCACAGAATTTACAAATCCTAATAACATGGCGATACCACGAGATGAAAAAACATGTGAGAAACATGTTCATCATACTAATCCAGAGATACAGTAGTGCATAATACACACATAGATACACACATAGATAATATTGGACTTTTAAAGAAGAATAAAGGTATCAACAGAATTTAATTTTAGTCCAATCTCTAAGAACAAAGTAGCCCAGTTAAAGTAGTCGAGTCTGTTAATGTGCAGATGTGCTGAATGAGCTGCTCGGCGCCCCCAAAGTCTCATGTAGGGGGTCAAGCTTGTTGTTCAGAACGAATGTCAGCTTGGTTTTCATCCTCCTTTCATCCACCTCCTCCAGCACTGATGATGCATTTACCAGTCACGTCCTTGTTGGAGTCATATCAGGACACATTATCATTTACACTACAGAAGATATGTGGTCAAATGCATCCCAGGCAACCTCGGCAAGTGTTTTGAGTGACGGTATCACAATATGTTATGGTGGTCGTTTACTTGTATTTAGCTTTGTGTCTCCCTTACCGCTTGTGATGCGATCACCCAGACCGTATTTTAAAACCAAGTGTACACAGGTTCATAGTGACCTAACGTCTCTCTACGTATTAAACACCTACTGGAGCTCAAATACCAAAACCCCCGCCAGTCAGTCAGAGCTGAGGAAGCCTTTTGGATGAGAGGTGAAACAAGTTTAAACAAGACGTTTAAAAAAGAGCCCGTTTGCTTTGGTTTCAACTTTCAACAAGCGAGCTCCCTTAAAAGTGATGTTGAGTTAAACTAGTGTTATTTACGCTTCATATTTTCCTCAGGATATCAGGTCTGCATTAAACATTAAACTTTAATCACAATCCCGTTTTCATTGCAAACTAGGCCTAAGCATTTGTCCCTGACAGCAAGGGTATATCCCCGAAAAGCCCCTCTGCGTTGTACAAGCAATTTCCCTTATTGAACTCCTCAACTTAGATGTGAAATTATGTCTGAAAAACAGATTTTTCACAAAATAGCTGCCTTTTCCCTGAAAAACTCCCCCTACTGCCTCGCAATGGTTGGTAAATTTTGCATGTAAAGTCCCGCATAGTGTCGGAAATATACAACCAATCTTCTGCAAAAATGAAGTTCTTCCTCGCACTAATGTCTATATGTGTATATAGCTAACATTTGAAAATGATTCATACAATAAGTTTTGGGTTATCGCATTAACACGAGCAAAATGTGGAAGCAGCTGACGCAAACAAAGCGATGATGACTCCATAATGTTCCAGCATTTCAGGGATACGATGAGGTTTTTTTAAAAACTGCACTCCTTGTGGAATCAGCCAAGTGAGGAGGTGTGACTTTCCAATTGATCAGCAGTGTTCTGACTGACATTACGTATATGTCAATGGTCCCTGTTTGAACCCAACGTGACAATTCTGTTCTTGCTGAAGTCCAATCAGTGACCTTCTCCCTGCCTAGAAACGATAATCCCAAAAAATCTGATTGAATCTGATAGGATTTTTTTCAGGACAGTAACCCTTTTTCTTCTGAGGCTAACCCGATAGAGTATTTGGTCAAAATTAGAGTAAAAAGTGAATAATCATGCAACGAAAGAAATTAATAAGACATTTGATTTGTTTAGAAATGCCTTTATCTGAAGGCGAAGAAGGCCTTGAGGGTTCCCCTCTGAATTCCTATTGAGAAAAGTTAGCCGCTTGTCTGAACCTGTTTATAATATGACCCAATATCATGTATATGCTAAATAATAAGGGAGAAAGAATTAAGATTGAGGACACCACAGGTCAATGGGGCCAGTTGGTACTATTTGATAATTAATACCACTTTCTGTCCAAATATAGAAGATCAGGATTTACAAACAAAATGATGTAACAATCCAAAATTCTTTTTTCTTGATGAGGTCATTAAAGGTTAATAGTGTTGTTAATTGATTGGAAGTAGACCTAGTATAGTCAAAACCCTGTCACTATTCCAGATGGACATAACAAATTGCTCTGATTAGCTATTACGTTGATGTATGAATGATGGCATGAATCGTTAGTTCTTACGGTGAGTTGGTGGTGCCTTGCATAATAGCCTGTTTCACCTCAATGAATGTTTGTGTGAACGGCGGAACTCTTGCTTGTGTTGTAAAGCGTTTTCAGTGGTCATGTAGAGCAGAAAGACGCTTTAGCATCTGTCTGTCTGATCATTGTCTGGAGGGCTTTAGGGCTGAACCTCATCCAGAGAAGCTCTCTCTGTCACTGTTGGCTCCCGATGAATCATAATAAATGTGCCTCTGGCCAAAACACTGACATAATTATGTCGAGATAAGTTGGTAACTGGATTAGAGTCCACATCAAGTGTTTCAACAATCTCCATCCAAAAATAGATGCAGGTTAGGACCCTTTTGAGGTCTGTCTGTCAGTCTTGGGGGTAATTAACGATACAGGGGAGCGGGCCAGATCCATCCATCCCAACACCCAGGCAGAAATCTTTTCTTAAACTTTTTTCAGCCCCAGCTACCCAAATCATTAAAAATGTGATAAATAGAATGATACAACTGTAAACTATAATAACATCAGTGCTTTCCGGTCATGGAAATTAAAGCCAAGGAGCATCAGATAACCCTCCGGCCCTTGTGGCTAACATTAGCAATCGTTTACAAAACCGGTAGTTAATATAAAATCTCACCCCCAGCTCTTCTTGAAGGATTAAAGGGCTGCGTCTTCAAAACTATTTCTTCTCTTAACACTTGTTTCTTCTGTCTCTCTCTGTAAAGTACGCCAATGGCCACAGCAGCTTTGCCAATCATTTAGTCCACATTACACAGATGTCTCACGAGAGATCACATGAGATGGTGCATTCACTGCTCCCCCACTTACGCAAATCTTGCAGTTTGTGTTTGTTTGAGATTCAAGGGACGATATTTGGTAGAGATTCTCATTATGAGTATGAGGATATTTTGAATAGATTTTTATATTGCAGTGGTGTAAGTCCCTCCTCACAGGTGTTTGATAGATGCAGGTTAGGACAGCTTTGCTTGTGCGATAATAGAGATTTGGTAAAGATGATTTGTATTGTTTAATATGAAATGTATTATTATTCTTTGCACCTCTATAGTCATGTTGCTGTTGTGACCCTTGTTATGGCTGTCGAATGCCCAGAGGAAGTATGGAATAGATGACTGATCAATCAAACAAACTTCATTTATATAGCACCAACAATTTCATACCGTCCATGACACTTCACAAGCAATTATTAAAATAACAGAAGTTAAAAAATAGATAAGAGTAGAGAATATTTACATTTTGTTTGAACAGTGTTACAGCAGCAAAGAGCAGAATGTGAAGGTGAAATCAAAAATCTAAAATAATTCACAACAAGCTCAAACTGCAATAGCTATTTCCAGAGATTGCTGCAAGTTTCCCTTCTTGATGGTGTCTAATATTCTCCAACGCTGTCTTATGTCTGTAACTGCGTTCCTTGATGGCCCTTTTGGGAGGTCTGTGGATGTAGAGGACTATTTTTCAGACCTGGACAAGTATATTGGTCAGCATGCTCCATCTAGAAGACTGTTGGTTAGGACAGGCGGCATAAATGGAAGTGGTACAACTCAAGAAGCAGGTGACCACTTCGAGAAAATGGCAGAATGTTGGCACAGGGGTTAAGAGGCGGAGGTCATGTGACAGGGATTGATGACTGTCTGCTTCGGTGCTGCTCTATCCCTCATACTGAATATTGTCATGGACTGTGATTAAAAGATTCTGCCAGCTTCCTGACGGCGGGAGAAACTTTCTCTGAATGTGCAACAATGGACTCCACACTGACTTTCATAAATTTGCAAAACATCCTTGGACAGGACTTACTGGATATTTTACAGACATGTTAACACTCCAACTTTCATGCCACTGTTTGAGTTGACTGTTCGCTAAATAAAGTTGTGTTGAAAGTCCTCTTGACGGCATTGTTTGGAGGCAGCTGGTCAAAGTATTTGTAGAAAAAAAGGAGAGATAGAGAGAAAAACAGAGAAAAGGAGAAGATAGAGAGAACAGGACAGGGGAGAGAGGAAGACACAGAGATAGGGGTAAGAGAGAGGGAGCGAAGAGGCAAGTGAGAGGGAGAGAAAAAAGAGACCGGAATATACAGAAATAGGAGACTGAGGGGGGGCAGCAAGAGGAGAGTGAGAGATGGAACGGGGAGAGAAAGGGTTGAAAGAGAAAGGAAGTGGTGGAGTGAGAGGAAGGACAGAAGATGACTCATAGAAGGATATGGGAAGTTAGAAAGATAGGGTGAGAAAGGGAGAGACGGGAAGTGATAGGGAGAGAGTGAGAAGGGAGTGAGAGACTTTGACTTGAACACGCCTTTAATTAATTAAGTAACCTTGTTAACAACATGAGAGAGAAAAAGGATAAGAGCAATGAAATGAGAGAAGAATAGAACTAGGGTGAAAGTGTGCATCAAGCTAAAAGTTCAGGAACAGAGAGCAACCCTCTTCAGAAGCAGAATATATATTCCTGAGATCCCACACTGCTGTGAACAGAGAAGCAGAGGAACAGAGCGAGAAGGATAAGAGGAAGATAGAAAGGAAGGTAAAGCCAAGGAATGGCGTCTGTTCAGACTGAAAGACTCCCCCTTCTGATCCGGCTGAGGGCTCAGAGAAAGGCAAGATAGATAGGGCAGGAAGAAAAGCCACTGAGAAGAAACAAGTAGTAAAGTAAAGTGAAAGAGCAATTTAGAAACAGTTGAGTATTGCACAATTATTATAGAAAGATATTACACAGATGGCCGAGTATTTTGCACACAGTAGAATTTTGCACTTAATCAAATTGTGATTAAGGATTCTAGCTGCAGCCTCACCTTCAAAGAACAGTTGCACAGCCTGGCGAGAATTAAGTGTTCAAAAGTGTTTCCAAAAATGTCAAATTATTGTTTGAAAACATGCCCTCATAGAAAAATGACTGAGTAAACAACAGAAAAGTCAGAATATAACACCAAATAATTTAAAGCAGAACCTGAGCCTGGAAATTAGAAGATGAGTAATACATATATTTTGTTATGTTTTATGATTTTATTATGACACACAATTCTCGACTTTTTGCTGTTCCTCAGAGCAGAACTATAAGTAGACCCATGATGTTGCCCCCGACAGCAAGGGTATAACCTCGAAAAGCCCCCAATCCCCTTCATTGTACAATCAATTCCCCTGATTGAACTCCTCAAATTAAATGTGATGTTATTTCCACATCATTTTTAGTCCAAAAAAAAAAAATGAAAATGATCCATGAAATTGTTTTTCAGTCATGTACAAAAAAAAGTGTTTTTTATGAAAAAGCTCCCCCTAGTAAGTTAAATATAAACTAGTTAAGTAAAATATGATACTTGCAAGATTGATATCCTCGAATTGATTCATATGCACAACATTTGGACTTAATTGAACAAATAACCAATGGTTGAGAAATAATGGCTGATAGCATCTAAAGATAAAGCTCCCCTTAGTGTCAGAAATGTATAACCGACCTTTCCCAAACTGACTCCAGTTCTTCCTCACAATAAGATCTATGTGGGTACAAAATTTGAGAATTATCCATGATATGGTTCTTTAGTTATCGGGTTAACACGGAGGATCTGCTGCAGCGATGGATGTGGTGGAACAACGACAATGACAGTTCCATATTGTCCCCTTTCAGGGATATAACTATATGTTTTCTGTATTATTATTACATTATATATGTAACTTATTTATCATTATAATTCATTCATAAGTAAATTGTGTCATTATCTTATTTACTCCTTTTTATATTCTCGATTGTATGATGTTTTAGGTTTTTCCCAGCTGCAAATATATATATAGTAGCAGAGATATCGGTTGCTTGAAGAAGGCAGTTGATGGGGACATTCTACTGGGAGCAGTTTTTGTTGTGAAGACCAGCAGCAGCAGCAGAAAGGAAGGAAGGAAGGATCTTCAGTATCGCTCCTTCTCACAATACGGGTGCTGCAGTCCGTCACCGGAGGAGCTGCTCAGAGCAGACAGAGCGTCCTGCATGAAGTGTTGTCTGATAGAGACGACAGCTTAGCTATCACCATCCAGCGCCGCGCCACCAAACTCACATCATTTAGAGACTGATCGCATCAGTGAATCCCCCCACTCAGATCCAGCAGGATCATTATATGCTCACAATGTTAGGACCACTCTACAAGTGGTCAGGCGATCTTGTGTCCTTCAGACAGAACGGTGCCAGTTTATAACATAAAGAAAGACTTCTGAAACATGTAGGACAAAGGTAATATTTTAAATTCCCTATCAGATAGGTATTAAAGAAAAGAACTGAAAAACTGAAAAAAAAAAAAATAATAATAATAATAATAATAAAAGATTCTTCGATCAAGAATATGAAAAGGATGTCTTAAAATGATGAAACAATGTACTTGTACTTTTAATATAATTCTATAGGTTACATTTAATGTAATATATTACAGAAAGAAAAAAAAATATATATATATATATATATAGTTCAGCTCTGAGCAACAGCAAAAAGTAAAGAACCAGGGGACCTTCCTGGGATTCAAACCAGAGGCATTTTACATATTTAGTCTCGTGAGATGCCTTCAAATATTGTCTAATAAAATGCATCACATCATAAAACATAATGAAAAAAAACGTTTTTAAAAAAACAACATAAAATTGCACATCTTTTCTTTTCCAGGCTCAGGCTCTGCTTAAATTAGTTGGTGATATATTCAAACCTTTCAGATTTTTTACACAAGGATTTTTCTATCAGAGCATGTTTTCAAACAATAATTTGACATTTTTGGAAACACTTTTGAGCACTTAATTCTCGCAAAGCAGTGCACCTGTTTTTGAAGGTGAGGCTGCAGCTAGAATCCTTAATCCCAATTTAAGCCTTAAGGCAGCAGCGGTAACCAGAGAGTTTATTTTGCAAAATTCTTTTGCTCTTGCCAAAAAAAAAAGGAAAAAGAGGTTGCAAAAAATGCCTTTATTCTCCATACCTATAACTTTAAACTCAAATTATTTACAAAAATAAAACCTTTCATTCAGGTAACACAATTGTAAAGAAGAAAAATCACATTCTTAACATAAAGCAAATGCTTTTTCATGCGTTCCAGAATTATTGGCACCCCTATAGGAATTCCTGTGATTATAATTGAACTGAGGCATATTTTCAGTCCAATACTTTTAGGTTTACCTGTTTGAGTAGAAACTCTGAAGTATTGAGCAATGACCTCCTGTTTTAATAGGGTATGCATCTGAGATGACACAGGCCTAATTCTTTTTGACACTCCTCACGATGGGAAAAACAGGAGAACACAGCTATGATGTGTGAAGAAAAACTCTAGAGCTGCACTAATCTGGCCATAGATAATACAAAATCTCTCAACAGTTCACATCAACAATTAAGAAGTTTAAACAAACTGGACTTATAAAAGACTCTCAAAAGGATTACAGCTAGACAATTGCAGAGGTCAGTTGAATCATGGGGTCAGAAAGTCTCCCTGACCACCATCAGATGACACCTACCGACACAAATTGTTTGGGAGGGTAGCAAGAAAAGAGCATCTACTGTCATGCTGACACAAGCTAAAGAGCCTACAGTTTACCAAACAATACTTTCAATAGAACAAGGACATCGGTCAGATGAGACCAAAGTAGAGCTTTTTGTCCACAAACATAAAAAAGTGAGTGTGGCAAAGCAAAAATGAAATACAGATAGAGAATAGAGAATAGAGAAAAGCCCATCATACCCACTGTGAAGTCTGGTGGTGGATCTCTGATGCTGTAGGGCTGTTTTTCTTCCAAAGATTCTGATCATCTTGTTAGAGCACATGAAACCATGGACTCAAATATCAGCAGACACTTGATGAAAACCTAACAACCTTTGTCAGGAAACTTATAAATGGGCCGTGGTTGGGCCTTCCAGCTGGACAGGGATCTGAGGCGCACCTCAAATTCAACCCAAGAATGTTACACATATCACAAAATAAAGGTTTTGCCATGGCCATCCCAGTTACCTGACCTAAACCCCGGAGAACATTTGTGGGATGTCCTGAAGAAGGGAGTTCAAGAACTTCGACCTCACAATCTGAAGGAGGTGCAGAGTTTCTGTATGGAGGAATGGTCTCAGATCTTCTGCACGGGTCTTCAGACCTCATCACACATTACAGAAGGAGGCTGTTATTGTGGCAAAAGGGGGCTGCAAAAAATGTTACGTGCAGGGTGCCAGTAATTGCGGCACACATGTTTTAGATTTTGAGGTAAGTCTAGTACACACTTGTTGGCTTGGATATACCTATTTTGTTTATTGTAGCTCTCCTCCGGGCAATAGAGGGTGTATTTTCACTGCCAAGCATCGCCAGGGTATTTACAGTCACGCCAATCAAACACAGTTGTTGTGAATAATGGAGGAGCTAACACTTTTTTACTGTGCTCAGAGAACATTGGCTTGGTTTTGGTTTGTGATACAATATGAAGTATAATAAATAAATGTAGAATTTAAGGAGAAACCTGAATTTTTGATTAAAATTTTTTCCAGAGCTCCCGTCAGAATTAAACAAAGTGACTGATGTGTAGGACTTAGTTTCTGCAGTTAGATTTTTGTGAATAACTTGAACAAAAGATCATGGGTATAGACAACAAAGAACATTTTTGCATCTCATTTACTCTGTAAAATTTCTCCAACATAATCTCATATACACACATATACACAGTACAATAACAATGGAATTCTCTATTGAACACAAGTGGGGATATTTAGCTGTAGGTAAACACGTGTCAGCCATTACATTGTAACCACTGACATGTGAAGTCAGAATAAGATAATTATTTTGTTACAATGAAACCAGCCAGTGTGTGTGTGTGGGATTAATTAGAAGAAGAAAAATAAATCATTTAGACCCTGGTGGGACTCGAACCAGCTTCAGCGGCCCCAATTACGCACCAAGTTAACATTTTGTCTTAAAATGGATGTGTTGGAAGCAGGAAAAAATAGTGAACCAGTGACATAGTGACATGGGTGCCTATTAATCATTTATGAAAATATAAAGTATTGAAAAGAACAATCACTTTGGGGTGCTGCACTGGTAACACAACTTTCCTAGAGGTAGCTTCAGCACCCCTAAGCATCTGACACCAGTTACACCTCTGGGAAGTAGGCTGGGTCTTTTTTCCATCTCTCCTGGTTGAGCCGCAGCTGAGCCATCTTCAGCAGTGTTGCTGTATTCTGGGATATATTTTAAACCTTTGCGATGTTTATACCCCCAAAAATGTCTGGGATATTATGGAAAGGTAATTGCCGCCACATCCGCATGTACCACAGATCCTGTATTAACGCTATAACTCGAAAATTGTTTCTTTGATAATACTCAAATTTTATAGACCTTAGGGCAAGGAAGAACTGGATTGATTTTGGAAAGGTCAATTTCTGACACTAGGGGACGCTTTGTTTCGAAAAGTTTTCGGACGATAACTGGTACAATTTAGTCAAGCTTTGGTGTATATGAAATGTAGTTTTTCTCTTATCATTCATACTGTATTCAAAACAGGGAACTTTTATACCAAAAGACATATTTTTCACAAAAAACTCTGTTTTTTGGATATAATTCATATTTAATTTGAGGTGTTCAATCAGGGTGGTATCTTGTACAACGTAGGGGATTGAAGGCTTTTCTGGGATGCGGGGATGACAGCATAATCCTAGTTGATTTGTCTTTGCCCCTCATATTTGTGGGAGGACTTGCAGGCAGTACTTGTGGTACACTCATCTTGATGGGCTTCAGGCTTTATTTTTTATCCGTGGTTTAATTTGTGTTCTGTTAGTGATCAAACTGTGCACACATGATAATTTCTGTTGGAGTTTATCATAAAAATCTGTCTGTGGTAAGTTCCCTGGTTACTTAGTTATTACCATAATATTCTTTTTGTATCCTCTCTAACCATGAATACAGTTTGTCTTTCAGCAATTTAACTATTTTAACATATTTATATGCACTGTATGCATAAAATAGTTGTTTTATAAATGCTTCTTGTGTTCCCTTTCTGAACCTCCACTGCAGCAATCACCCTAATTTAATACATTTGAGTTATAAATTAAATGCATGTGTTCTCTCTTTTTGAAATGATAAATTTGGGCAGTGTCAGCATTTACTCTAACTTGCTTCCTGTTCTCACCTGCAAAACATTTTGTCTGTTTACTGAGAACACTGTTGTGCCACAATTAGTCTGTCAGTTTTTATATGTCTTTCGTGCGAGTTCTGGAACTAAGGTAACAGAAGTTTTCCATAATAAGGTAGAGAAACGTACGGAGCCCCTGAAGTCCGTTGAGAATAAAAACATTTTCTTGTGCGCACAAGATCATTTAATGTTAAACCATAAGCATCTCTTGATGGACAAAGTCAACATATAACATATAATGGGCTTACCGGTGCTTGCAAAGTTTTTGTTTTCACTTCGAAATGCCATAAAATAAGGGATGGAGGGATGTGATTGGTCTACATCAATGTGTAGGTAGTTGTAAAAGTTACATCCACATGAATGGCAGGACCCAAAGTTTCTAAGACGAAAATCTCCCATAATGCCCCATGCCTTATTCCCATAATGCATCATCATGCAAATCCTCTCTCTAAGAGTAATTGATGCACACACACCATGCTGTTCATTTGATGTAAACCAAAACAGGATTAATCAGTCTCAACCACCTTCTTCCATTTCCAGTTCTGATACTGACATGTCCATTTAATTTGCTTTCAGCTATAGACAGGGGTCAGCATGGGCACCCTGACCAGTCTGCGTATACACAGCCCTTACTCAGCAAGATCTTATGCACTGCATTCTGACAACTCTCTATAAGAACCATCCTAAACTTTTATCAGCAATCCGAACTACAGCAGCTCTGCTGTGGGATTGGGCCTCACAGACTAACCTTCGTTCCCCGTGTAGCTCAGGCATCAGTGACCCCTCTGCTGCTAGACCAGTTGTTCTTCCTTAAACCGGTTATGATACGTTCGGACTACTGCAGACAAAGAACATCCAACGCTCTGTTCTGGAGGTTCTCTGACCAAGTCACCATAACCCTCAGAGCCCTGATTATAATGTTTATAATGTCTGTTGCTTGATATAAACACAGATTCTCCACACACCCTCATGTTCTTAACTGTTTATGGAATACAGATACATGTACTCTTTTGATTGGGCTATTCCTTAAACAGCATTTGAATTTGAATTATAATTTGTTTTACTGCTGAATTGCCATTCCTGTTTAATGTGTTATTACTCTAAAATAACTGTAACTTACTGTACAATAATTCATGCAGTCATTTAGCAATATAGGTTAATTCTTAATTAAAGGTAAAAAAAGTTGACAAACTAACATCAGGCTTAGACTGGACAATCATAAAATAAAACTTTTAGACATTGAAGCATACTCATTGAAATGTTTGTATAAAGTGAGAAGAGTACCAAAATATCTTTGTGAGTTTTATTGAGAAGCAAGCATTTGTAAAGGATTGGACTGACACACAGAGATGGAGCTTCTGGACGCTCCTTGGCCACGAGTGTGTGTGGCCACGAGTGAGGATGAGGATAACGTTTTAAACCTGGTGCAAACAAACAGACAGGTTCCCAGACAGAGGTATATGTCTTTCTCAGACGCAGATATTCCTGACAGAAGATGCATTTAGTTAGTCTTAGCCAGGTGACGCTAGAACATAATCAGTTTCGGTAAAGAACACACAAAACTAGACCACTGTTAAGGTTGAATACAGTTACCATAACTCATATGAATTATGATCAAAACTGCCACATCAGTTTCCACCTCTGAGAATTTAATGCTCATGCAAACAATAACAGATTTTATTATGCAAAACAAACGTACAGAAATTATTCTCAGGTCATACTTTATAACCACAAACAAAAGTGATTAAACGGGAAATACAAACATAATGCTAGCTGGCTTACAAGGTAATATGCTCAGCTAATAAAGGATCACTCACTGACTGTTGTTAGCTGCAAAACACAGTGCTCTTATCGCTTTTGTCAAATTCCAGACACTGAAAAAGATCAGCAGTGGCGAGAAAGGATAAGGGACTTATGGTTAAGGTATTAAATAAATGTCCAGATGGATAGTAGGAATGATTGTAAACTCAATCTCCCATAGAAATCATAGATCAGGGATCCTTAAAAGAGGCACTCCAGTTTTAAAGAAGAGCACAAAGCACAGTGCAAAAAGCTGGGAGTGTCTGATTTCCTCGGCGCGGATGAGAACAGATGGTAGCAACTAAACGGCTGAGGGAAAACCAGAACTGAGGGCAGTCTCTTGATATATTCATTCTTGGCCAGGCTGTTGTTGTCATGAGACTGTGGATAACGAGTAAGGTGTTCGATCAGAGAAAACCTAGATTGACATTCCTGGTTTGTTGAGCACATTTTCCTGGAGGTTAAATGATTCCGTAGGAGCTAGACTGACGGACACAAACACGACGCTTACGGCGGCCATGTTTGACTTCACACAGACACACAAACCTGGGGCACACATTTGATCCGACCTGACATCAGATGCAAACAGGATAATATCCACACAGCTGCAGGGATGCAACACTTTGTGGTTGTGTGCGTGCGTGTGTGTGTGCGTGTGTGTGTGTGTGTGTGGTGTTGTTGTGGAGGGAGGGTGATGTTCGTAATGGATAGTCATGGGACCCACAAAAAATAAGTTTCGAATGGCTTTTTAATATGTTTCCCCACACTATCTCATTGTGTTTTCCTTTTTGATGCTTTTATTGTTTGAAAGTTTATGTCCCACTGCTGCCAGTGTGTGCTTCAGCGTACCAAACCAATAGATGAAACCGGCGAATAAACCAGCTCTCCATTCAGATGTGAAGAGTTCTATAAAAGGAATCATGATCAAGGGGGAAATGTTCATGTTTTCGCAATTAAAAGGATTGATCTTGCACGCTTGAAAGAATCTTTGAGTTTGATGTGATCCACACACCACTTCATAAATACTGCAGACACGTGCAAACTAAAAGATACACCCTTGAAGTCTTTCAAAGCCTGGAAACTACAATGCGCCCAATCCGCATTACAGGTTTTGGTTTTGCTACTGAGAAAAAATATATCTTGCCCAGCTTGGAATATCTGTCAGCACTTCTTTTCCATGCCTTTTAATGGAGTTACAATCCTTTACTTACACTGTAAAAAAAAAAAGAAAGAAGAAGAAGAACTGTTCACTGGTTACACACAATTTAATTAAGTATTATCAACTCTAAAATTAGGAAAATTTGAAATTTGAAAATACATTATTTAATTGTGTCACTCGAAATCTTTCTTTTTTCAATAATCACCAACAATTTTCTATGTATAGCATTCAATATTTATCTTAAATGTTGCAGGAATAGAATAATGTCACATTTGTGCACAAATAATAAACAAATATTTATTTATTTATTTCAATAAAATGTAATTTCCAAGTGATTTGAAGAATTTGCAAAGCTGGAAATTTCACGTTTTTATGCTTTTATTGTCTAATCATGAAGTATAAAAAGAAAATTGTTGATGTACGTAAAGAAATTACTTAAAATTGAAACACAAAATTAAATTTAGTATTTTTGAGTCTAATCTGAATATAAGTTATAAGTACTTAATTGAATTGAATGTAACCACTTGAAGTAATTTTTTTTAGTTCATGAACAATTATCTTTATACAATGTTTAGTATTTGTCTTCAAATGGTGCAGGTATAAAATAATGTCTGATTTGTGCACCAATAATAAACAAATATTTATTTACTGTTTTATAAAATATCAAATTTTTTTCATGATTTTATGGTAAAATAAAATATGGTTTTATTTGCAAAGACAGAATTTTACATTTTTATGCTTTTGATGTCTTATCATGCGCTGTAAAAAGAAAATTGTTCATGAACGTAAATAAATGACTTATTAATTGATTAATTCAAGATATAGATACTTAGTTTAATAGAGCGTTCACACTTGAAGTAATTTTTTTAACAATTCTCTTTTTAGACTGTAGATAGGTCTGTGAGAAATATTAATAAGTGAAGTAATCTATATGATGTAAACGTGAAAATGGGTAAAAATATGTATCATATGGTAATGAAAAGATATGAGTCATATATCATTTAAAAAGACAAAGTAAACCAAGATTAATGTGATCGCCATTAGACTTACATATCCATGGTATCTGATTCCATGGATATGACAAGGTTTCGTCGCAATGCATCAATTAAAGAAGTTTACCCGACTGTAAATACATTTCTACTTGGTCTAACAGTGCAGCAGTTGTGATACTATGTGGACTGTTGTTTTCCTATTAAGATAACTGCATGAGTTCAAGGGGTCAAGCTCATGGAGATGATACAGAAACAAGAAATGCTCTTTTTTTCTGATTCGAACTGGGTCTTGCTTGATGGAGTGACATAGTTGGCTTAAATTAGCTGAAACAGGCGCTCTTTGAGGCTGACATATATACATATAATGAGATCAGTGTGGAGAAGAGAAATATCGTTCAGAATTCTCTCTCTGGACATCAGCCTGACGATGAAGTTCTGCCTTGTTCTCCAATGTTTTTTACATTTTAAAGTGGGATAATCTTACAGTCGGTTTCTGTCAGCCCCCTTTTGGTTTTCTTGTTTTTGTTGGGTTTTTTTTTTTTATTAACCCAATTGAAATTCTTCATAGTATTCTGACCTGGAGCCACAACAGATATTGTGAATTTAAAATTGAGCAAACTCCCTGTGAGAGAGAGGGGGGAGGGTTTACAAATCAAGAAGACAATAAAACAGTTTTTCCCTAAACTGCCACGTTGTTCATATCAACATTGGATTCACAACAAGACACTCAAAAACAAAATCAACCAAATAAAACAGACACAAACAAACACACTCGCACGCACAGGTGTGAACAATGGAATATAGTGTTTGAGAGGGATAATGTGTGTGTATAATGTGTGTATAATGTGTGTATAATGTGTGTATAATGCTGAATAGTGTCGGCTGCGCTAATGACAATAATGATGCGCCAGAAATAGACACCTCCAAAAATAAAGCAAGGGATGGATGTCATTAGTCTCCAAGAAAGGTTGTTTGTTTGGGATTTGTGTGTGTGTGTGTGTGTGTGAGTGTGTGTGTGTGTGTGTATGTGCGTGAGTACCCGTTGGTTTAATGAGTGATGGTAATAGTGTAAGGGTTTGCTGCCTTTGTTTTCATGTGAAAGAGCGTGTGTGTGCATGTCTGTGTCACAAGCACTGAGAACATGAAGATACCATCGTCGTTACCACTGCTGACAATATAAGCTCAGTCATCAGCAGCAACGCCCCCAAGTTACAGACAAAAACACTCAACGAGCACAAACCTCTGTGGAGGCAGATTAGTCTTTCCATTAACCAGCAGTCGCATTATAGTGTGACGATAGTTTGACCCTCAGTGACGAGGGTTCGCCTGAATCTGCAGCTGCTTCTGTCTTTGTATCAGTTCTCCACTTAGAGCATCGTAAACTACGACATGCTGCTGTGGCTCATCCGCTGCACTGCTGATGCAGAGAGTCAAAGTGTCAGCACAACCAAATAATTCACACTCAGTTACTATCAGTGGGGGATATTTACAGAACCCGAGGTTTTGGTTGGGCTACAAACATCACCAGAAAACTCATCTCAGCCCGGTCAACATCTGCTCAACCCACTGCGCCCCCCCCCCTGGAAAACACTACACATCCAGATTTCAGACAAAAAAATATCCACATGCCATCAAAGAGCCAAATTCTTCAGCTATCATGCCTTAAATTACAGGTGGATGAAATACCCTGTCCCATAATATCCTAAAAATATGCAATAATATCTTGTAATGTACAATTATATCAGATTATATTGTAGTAGGAATGGGAATGTTAAGTTTGTCTTTCCTTTATGTACGAATGGAGACACATCATTTTGTTTGCATTGAATTGAATTGAATTGATTTTAACTGAAGTGAACTAAATTGAATTGAATTGAAGTGAATTGAAAAGAGTTGAACTGAATTGATGGAATGACTCCCAGACCATGAAGACTTAGAAAGAGACTTAGGCTCTTAGAAATGAAACATGGAAGTCGATTGGAAACATGATTTTTTTTTTGTATGCTGAGAGAACTAAATAGTTACATCTTTGATCATTTAAAGCAGGCAGTTTTATTTCATTAATAAAATATTAAAAGATTATGGAATCACATAATTGCGTTTATAATGTCAACATATCTATGTTTTAAAAATTTGACTGTGTTTAGAACATGCCACATAATTGTGTTCAGTAAAAGAAATATGGATTTTGTTTGTGTTACATGACTTTTCTGTTGAAAGAACCAGGTTATTGCATCTTTGACTTTCAAAATATAGGGGGTTTAAATGCATTGATTGAATGGTAAAATGTTTTGGGATTACATAATTATATTTAGTAATTTCAACATAACTGTGTTTAGTACATGCAACATAATTGTCTTGAGTAAATATATGTGTTGCACTAAATAAAGACGTACTACTATTTACTAATAATTACCTTTTCTTATCTTTTTCTTAAGTTCTGTGAGACAGGTTGACATAAGGAATTCAAGCAAATGTGTTGTTTTATTTCTTAGAGTGTAACGGTAAAATTCTGAATGAACAGATCTGGAATATTACATTATATCCAGATCAAAATAATATGTATGTTAGATCTAATGGGGATGACATCAGACCATTTATTTCAATGCATTGTAAACATTATCCATAAAAGTCAGAAGCAAATATCAAATTCCACTGTCCTGCACTGCTAAAGAATAAGTTTAAGTATATTTGGATACAGAGGATTGATCGGGATCACCACCAAAATCCAATGGATTGGTCATTCACTTCAAAAAATAAAAGCATTGGGATTTGTTTACTACATGTCGTTGTAATCCTGCTACCACACAGATAAACTATCCCTGGACCACCCAAACCTTGTTACTGGATGTCAAAATATTGGTTGAAGCATCTTTTTTTTCAGTGAAATAAATATAGTCACAGTCGAGTTGTTAAAAAAAAAATTTTCCCATTGAAATTAGTTGTTGATGGGTTCAATTCTGGATCCAACAATCCAGGGTAGGTTCAGGAAATGTTCTGGAAGGAGATGATTGAGTGAGAGAGTCTGCTGTTTTGACGTAAACTCCTGCAGGGGAGAGATCTGGAGGCAGCCCTGATGACTGACAGTGAACAACTCTTCATTGTGGACCTAAAGTTTATGATGCACATCTCTCAGCCGACCGGCATGGTCAAAGAAGAAGAGAGTTTTTAATTGTTACCAAAATGCGGGAAACCCCGGATGTGGTTACGGGAAGCACATTTCTTGGAAACGTGTTAAAAAAAACAACTACTTCATGAGTGGATGCCTGTTGTCGCGCAAGCAGCAAAGACAGAACTCTGCTGCCTGTGAGATGATTGGCTGTCTCATGCGTCTCCATGCTCGACTATAAAACGGTCCAGAGTCCGTCAGTGTGCCAGAGCGCAGCCGGAGCGGACGGAGGAGGACTTTTACGCACAGCGGGAGGCACTGAGCTCCACATCGTGCGCTTCTACAGTTGGAAAACACCAAGAAATTGAAGTATCTACAACCATTTAGTGGATCTGCTGGAATATTGACCCAAACATTTTTGGCCAGGACCACTTTCCAACGCCGCTTTGGGTAAGTTGAATCGTCACCTAATTGGACTTCATGTAGATGTTCTTTTGCAGTGAAGAAGCGGCTTGTGCAGAAGTAACAACAAGCACATGACTATTCCGTCTGTGGTTCTTGTCATATTCTTGAATGATTTGTAATCTGGCGCGAAGGAAAACTTTTTCGTAATCTTAACCTATACCGTTATGTTTATCTGTTGTTTTCTTAGCTTAATTGAGTTTTTTTTCTGTTTTTTTTTTTTATTATTAGGCCTACAAATTACTTGCATTTAATAAGTAGGAGCCTGTATTTGCATCATCGACTTCTATTTCACATTGTCAAGAACTTCACACTGACGTGCTTCATTATTACTGCCATTTAAACGCACGCTCATTTTTCATTACTTATTTCTATAACACAATTAGTACTTTAACCAGTTAATGTCACAGTCCATTTCAAAGGTTTGGTCGATTTTCAATCCAAGAAGTCTAAATTCCAGCATGTTTATTTCGTTACAAAAACTCATTTCAATCCATTTGACAATTTGAATGCTTTAATAATTCGTCCTGAATTAGATTTTGCCTGCTGTGGCCCAATGTTTGGAGCAAATTCATGTGACATAGTTTGGACATGATTTTTTTTGTGTGTTCCTGATCGGAAAACGTCAAAACAGTTGATCTTTGTTGTGAAATTGCAAACACATATGATAAATCTGTCTTCCTAAGTAAGCGACTTTTTTTTCAAATGAGTGAAAAGAATGCCCATGAAAGGATATATATATAAGTATCATATTTAGAGAGCTCTTATTCTAACTGCAGCATTTGAAAAAAAATTCAGAAAAGTCTGCACATTTGAACTTTTTTTAAATTTCATCCATAATTAAAATGTTCTTTATGGGTTGATATTAGAACTGGATGTATGATTTCATTCTTAGGAGTATTTTATAACAGTTGGGTCAAATCATGTCAAAAATCCGATTCTACCTTACTCTGCCCTTCCCTGTACCCCTCCCACTGTAACAGTCCTCCTCCCAAATGAAGAAAGTGAGCAGGTCACACGGACTGGCTGATATTGTCAGTTACCATTTTTTGGAGGCATCTGTGGGATTTTACCTCAACAAAGGACAGAGGAGGTTGTTTTGTCAGTGTCCCTCTGTTTGCAGAATGCACAAATATTTCCCCACAGGTTTCTGAAAAACATGGTTCATGATTCAGGATTCCCCCCCCCCCCATTTTCCATGCTTTTTTTAATAATTCTTTGTTGATTTGAGCTTAAACTACTTAAACTACTGTGAGCATGAAGCGGGTTGGAAGCGTGGGCATTGTCTCCAGAAAGTAACCATTAGATTTCGGCGTGCTTGAGGACTTTTCTGCCACTTTTTTGAACATTGTAATGTAAACCTCTTTTGACAATTTTGTCAGTTAAGCTCTAACTGCTTGACAGATAGCCATGAAACTGGGTTGAAGAGAGTTCAATGTCCTAAAGAAGGAACTATTATATTTTTGAGGAGAGTTGAAACACGGATGAAGTTTTCTTTGAACACTTCAGGAACACTGAGGACAGCCGTTTTTTTCACACATGTCTTTGAAGTTGGGTCTTACAGGTCTAGTGTTTATGATATTTATATTTAAGAAACTGATTGAGTGACTCAGTCTGCATTATTAATTTTCTTGTTATAACTCGCATTATTATTTTGTTTGCTTCTATAACGTTCTAAAGATTTTACTGCTAATATGCCTTAAATGAAGAAATGAATGTTTATTTCATTTTCTACTCATACCATTCTGTAAACGTCCTGCAGTACATATTGAACATAAAGAGAGTTATTTATAGACATAAATGGGTTGGTTAGTCTTTGGATCTGTGGTTCCAGCAGAGGGTTGTCATGGCCGGAGGTGGTGGGCCTCAATGTTTCATTTTATTTTAGGCCTTTTGTGTTCTATTTGATTGGAAAGTCAGAAGATTTATGGGGAAGGGGGCAGATGGGGGAGACATCTAGCATCAAAAGGCCCTGTGTAGTAGATCCTGAGCCCATGAGCCAAAAGCTGCACCAGGTCAGCTATATGAGCGTCCCATGAGGTCCCGTCATGGGTGCCAAACTCCAACAGCTCCCCTACAGAGTTACTCTCATACTATGACAACATTGTTTTCATGTTTTCAAACAAGGCCTGCTCTGTTGTCTCTGGGATCATTACACTCTGATCTTGCCCTGCTCTGCCCTCACAAAAGTGCTAAGTCAAAAAAAAAAAACTGGCTTTCTGTTCTATAGACAGGATTTATTGAATGTTTTAAGGTCACTAAACTCTATAGGAGACTGGCTGATAAACAAAAATAGCAACTATACTGATGAAGAATTAAGAATTCGGCTGTAATTCTCAAATGTCGCATTGCCGTATTTCAGGTGGAGCAGAACTTAATCTCTACTGGTATTTTTCATTCAGAGCCATAAGTGTCTGATTTCAATGATTTTTGAAAACAAAATTGCCGTGACGTTCTTGTTTGTCCATCTACTCATGTGTTAGTATCCCTGCTATGACTGAGTGTGCTCCTGTTATTCCAAACTGGAGCATAACAGGAACATGGTCAATAAATAAACGGAAAAGTAACCAAAGTTGGATCAAAACAACTCTGTCACAGTTTCACCAATGACATATGAGAATTTGTTGGTTCAGTGCATCATGTGAGATTGTTTTTGTCAGTTGTGTTCCCATAAGCAAATAGTTGAAGGTTATAAAACCCAAACACTGGTGGAATGCGACTGTATTTTTATATGTTACTTTTGCAGTTACTCAAGTAATGCAATTTGAGTTATTTCATTTTTTACTTTAACTAAATTGCATTGTTCCATTCAAATGTATCTGGCAACTTTATCTTCTACTCACTTCACTAATTATGATTTTGTATTAAATGAATGGGAAAGTTTGAGCTAGAGTTTCCCAACCGCTCAGGCTTGTGACCCCTTAAGACAGTACCATTGTCTTATTAGAGATTTCTAAAAGTTGTTATCAACTTTACCAGAGAGACTTTTGTCCTTTTCATTGCACAATGAGTTTTAAACAGTGCATTTAGTAGATTATAGCTCTGTCCTTTAAATGCATGGCTTCTGCTTGTAATTGAGGGTTTCTTTTAATCCTTTGAGATACTTTTTCAAATAAAACATCTCAATATTTGAAAAATTCCACGATTTTTCCTAAATCTCACCCATCATCCAGCCATGAGGCCACATATACCGTTTTAATACTAAGATAAGTCATTCCATATGAGAAGTCCAGAAAAAAAGTAACATTTCTCATATAATGTCATGAATATTTCTTTTTCTCTGTTCAGCTGATTCTGAAAATGAGCAGCAGGTCACACTCATGACTCCTGTCCTATCCCTTATTGTTCCTCAGCTCTCATTCTTTCCCCTTCTTGGCCTTTGAATTTTTTTGAGCTTTCCTTTTCCTCCTATTATTCTAATAAACAGCACCATTGATAAAAACACAATTTGTCTTGTTAACTCTTTTTATGCCGTGCTGATTTATGGGTTTTTCTAAACTTTTTCTGACTTCTCATGCTCTTCTTGCCGACCCCTCTTCCCACACAGAAACACATATACTGACCGCTACTAATATCATTTCCACTCCGCTGGTTGCCAAGTTCCCTCTCGCTTCGGGTCTTAAGAGATGCAACAAAGACAGCTAAAGGTCATCGATGGTTTGTAAAGTAAAGTCTGTCTGATTAAAGTGATCAAGTCAACTAGATCTGATCCTAACATGGTCTAATGAGGTACGGACACAAAGGCAGGATTCAGATGACGGAGAGGATATATATGGACAATGGCCAAATATTTCCAAACAGATCTCTCGTGATATGTCTGTGAGTTCAGCCATGTGATTTCATTTTGAGTGTCTTACAGAAAGGGCCTCTCTGTTTTTGACTGAGATGCAGCTATGAATGTCAGTTGTGTTTGAGTCAGATGTGCAGCATGCATGAGCGTATGGGTTTTGAGAGTTTGTACGATATGAGCCCAGTCGACGATGTGATTCAAAAATACATTGAAAAGTAAATGAATTCATTTGTACACAAAACTTTACTTTTTCAAACGCAAAATCAAGAGGATATGGCCTTGGACTGTGACCAACACGTCATTTAATGTCTTCAAATGTCCTCAGAAGCCCATATGTGTGTGCGCTCCCCTTTAGTGCATTTCTAACCCATCATCAATAAGCCCTATTATCCCAAGAGGCCCTCCAGGGCATTCTGAGGACTCCACGTGACGATGTGAGGCCCAGGGCCCAGCTAGTATCATCTGTTAGGGAGAACATAACTCTTAGTCTCGTCACTAAACAGTAAACTGGTGTCTACAGCGTCTCCCTAGTCTGCTCAGCAACTCAAAGATCTTTAAACATTAGTCAGCATTCATCCATTTACACACACATTTATTCACAGATGGCTGAGACTGTCCTGCAAGTTTTCACCTGCTCATCAGGAACAATGATTCAAACACGCATACACCAATGGAGCAACAGTTGGGATTATGTAGAGTTTGTGTATCTGTCTTCTACAGGGAAACTGCAGGAGATCAAACCACTGGCCCTCCAAGAAGTAGAAAAACACTTTTCTTCCTGCACCGCAGCCGCAGCTATTATTCAATCAGTACATTTCATATATATCATTGCTCTCTTCTACCAATGCTCATTCTATCCATTTCTGCTTTTTGAAGAGGTGCACCGATCGATCAGCGCCGGGAGGCTAATGACGATTGGTACTACCAGGGCTCCAAACATCTCACAAGTAAACCAGAAAACACAGAGCTTGTAATTTGTAACACCATTAAGGACAAAATAAGCTGTGGAAGAACAACTTTGGCTATGGAACTTAATCACACACATAAAACATGTGATGGATTGAACAAGGCTATCAATGTTTTATTTCGCTACGAAATGTTACACAATTGTTTTAAGAAACGCACTGAGGGTCCATTAATTTCAACAGGTCAAAAATACATACACAATGTCAACCAGCCTGACTTCCATTGTAATCTTTCAAAGTAAGAACATTTAAAATACAGGACTCATTATGATTTTCAAAACTTTAAAGAAAAAAAATCAGAATCAGTGTCGGCCGGTCAGATTTTTATAAAAATCGGTGATCAGTGATCAGCCAAGAAACTGCAATCGGTGCACCTCCGCTTTTTTTTCAATATACCAAAACTGATGTTCACAAATAAGGCTCAAGCTTTACCTGACAGAAGGTGGAGTCGGGCTCAAAGGAGGCGATCTCTCCCGTGTGTGGGAGACTGTAGCTCAGGAGGTTGTCCCCCAATCGGAACGTCTGCAGTTCGATCCCCAGACTGCCAGTGCAGTAAGGTCCTTGAGCAAGACTCTCAACCCCAATTTGCTCCCCAGTTGCTTCACTGCTCCTCACAGATTGGTCGTATTCAGACAGATTTCACTATGTTGTGCTGTGTATGTCTTGTTTTTGTATAACTGGTGAAAACTTCAAAATAACCATTTGATAAACAGTCCCCGTGTTCATGTCTGTTTTCTTTTCAGGACAAGCAGACTTGGGCTCGGATTTCCAAACTCCAATCAAGGCCCAGAGTGGATGTGTGTGAAAATGTGTGTGTGAGTGTCTTTTTGTGAGTGTTTTTAGACTGATTGTGCCTTTGCGTGAGTAAACTACTTGCTGTGTGAGTGCGTACAAGGATGAGGGTCATCGCCTTCCTGTGTCTGCTGTGGGTCGCGGAGGTTGGAACGTTCCGGTTCATCCGTGACTCCGAGGGCAGCTCCAAAGTTTCAGAATCCTCCATGAACAATGCCTCCGTCCCTCACGTACCTTTACAGCCGGCTCGGCCGCGGGGCGCCTTCCCCCCAATGTGCATAAAGCCCACGGAAATCAAGTACGCCTTCAAGTATGTGAACACAGTTGTTTCCTGCCTGATCTTTGTGGTGGGGATCATCGGCAACTCCACGCTCCTCAGAATCATATATAAGAACAAGTGTATGAGGAATGGACCCAACGTCCTGATTGGCAGCCTGGCGTTGGGGGACCTGCTTTATATTGTCATCGCCATCCCAATCAATGTGTATAAGGTGAATACATTCATGGTTTGTGTCTATATGCATCCGTTTCCAGTCTTTCTTTTGTGTGCTTCATGTCATTGTGGGCATTCAAACATTAGAAACTCTTTATCTTTAATATCTGTTCATAAGAAAATAATGCATTTTTCTGTTGGTTGTGTATAAAATGGTGCAGCTTAAGGACACGCAAATTTTTTTTTTCCACACACACATTTGGATGGTCAGAGTCCAATTTAGCTACAAATTAATCTTCAGTAATTTCCCTTCATGATTCTTTCACAGTTTTGAGTGAACGTTTGGATTTCTGTTTTAATAGGGCGGTTGTAGTTTTATAGTTTTTACTGCCCTTTGTGCAGTATAGTTTATGTGGTTCCCTTGATTTCCCTTTAACATATGGAGCACAATTGACGATTGGTACCAAACACTCGGTAAAAGCAGGTTAATATTCATAACTATGTTTTTGTGTTTGTTGTGTATAATTAATTGGCTGAAAATAAGGATCATTGTGTTTATGTCACCTTTGGATGAGTCCTTTATATCTACAGTGGGGGCGGGTCCTCTTCTATGGAGGGAGTTTGTTTGACAAACGCTGTCTAAGGATCATGTTTTTAGGTCGAAGTGGTTGAAAACAAAGAAATAAACGTGTTGCCTCTAAAACGAAGACGAAAAGAAAAGTGGCCCTTGGCACTGCTGGATGCATTTCTTTCGGGGCGGTGTGTCATGACCAGCTCTTGTTCGACTTGGAAGGGTTTGGGGAAGAAGATTGATCTGTACTACTTGCACGTAATTCTCCACCTCAATCTTCCTAGAGTGTGCTCGCGCCACAGTGGGGTCTGGAAAGTGAACGCTAACTGCTGTTATTTTTGGACCTTTAAATTTTCTGCATTTAGATACCTTTGACAACAAACTGAGATTTAGCGGGGTGAGAGCAAATCATAAGGTCACGAAAGCCTCTCAAGTGACATAACTATAGATAAGGGGCTGACCAGTATAAAGCGTTACACAATAATCTAATAAAAGCCGTGATGCTGAGGTAATGCTATAACTGATTTTCAAACCCTTAGAGAAGGACTCAAGAGGTCAGGAGGAGGAACGACTTGTTGCTTTTGGCTTTAGTTAATGTACTCATTATTAAAGAGAAGAAGACCCCTGCATGAAAGTTAGAGAACTCCGTTCATGTGTTCACACAAGGTACACCTCTTCAGTTTCTCTCGTCACAAATGACTTGTCAACATCCATCCTCTTCCTCTTCCAGCTCATAGCCGAGGACTGGCCGTTTGGCGTGTACATCTGTAAGCTGATGCCGTTCATCCAGAAGGCGTCGGTGGGAATCACTGTTCTAAGTCTGTGTGCCCTCAGTATTGACCGGTAAGATGACCACCCTGCTCACGCTGAACAGTAGGAGGGAGAGCAGCTGATTAATAGCCGCCCGTTTGTGTAGCTACCACGCAGTGACGTCATGGAGCAGGGTGAAGGGGATGGGGATCCCCATGTGGAAAGCTGTGGAGGTGACGCTGATCTGGCTTGTCGCTGTGCTGCTCGCCGTCCCTGAGGCGATGGCGTTTGACATGTTGGAGATGCCTTACAGAGGCAACAAGCTGCGCGTGTGTCTTCTACACCCCGAGCAGACCACCAGCTTTATGAAGGTAAGCGTTTACGTTAGCAGGGATGGGGAGGAAGGCATAATAAGTAAAATATTTTTGAAGGAATCAAAAGGTAAGGTTCACATTGTGCTACAAGAATGGCCCCAATCATTTTAATTTTAGATGCTATTTCATTATTATTTCTGCCGCATATATGTGGAAACAGTATTTTAGACCAACGTCGGGTTTTAGGTGAGGATAATTGGAGTCTTAGTATTTACTGCTGGTAATTATTGCCTTACATACATAGATTTCGTAACTATTAATATAAACTGCAAACCGTTGCATGTATATGGGCTCATTGTCAAACTAGGCCCACGCTGTCGTCCCCCGACAGCAAGGGTATAGCCCCCGACATCTCCAGGTCTACCTTCAACAATCACCATCTTAATTCTGACTATCAGCATGACACATGGTTGGTAATAAAAATCAACAAATAAGACCCCTCCTGAGGCTGAGTAACGTCACTACATTTGCAGATATTTGGTTATAAACTGAAGTTTTGCGCTGTTTGAGGTTTTTTTAATGATACCAAGAGAAAAACAAGAGCATTACCAAAGCATTTAGTTTTCATTAAAATTTTATTAGAAAGAATCTAGTAGCCTGCAGTAGTAAGAAATTGTGCAACTCAAATGGCTTTTCCTACAGTCCCATTGTGTGCATGGCTATTTATTACTTCAAACCACGTAACGATTCGAAATGATCTATAATATAATATATAAATATTATTTTCCCTCAGGCATATGGCACACAGATTTAGATTTCTATCTCAAGAAAAAAACATATGTATTTTGGCTCAACCTGAACCCAAAATGTTGCTTTAAGTCCAAACATTTAAACAGCAACAATAACGCAACTATGCTTCTTTCTTTTTCGCTGTTTCAAGCTCCGTCTATAAGGGATTAATGATTTCAAAACTGTCATGCACTGATGAAAATATCACTGACATTCATGCAGAAGCACAGATAGATGGTATTTGCAAAGACATCTCAGATATGTTAATTATTTCTAGGTAGTAGTGTTGTAGTGGTGAAATGTGTAATTTATATGTAACAGTGTGACCAGTTAAGAGATGATGATTGAGCGGTTCTATCAAGGCTCTTTCAAGAGCGATTAAAGTTCAACGCCTGACTTGAATGAAGCGAATAAATCACGCAGGGCTTAAGTGCTTCCTTCAGGGTTACTTCAAGTTCAGGAAATCAGACTAATTTGACACAGGTTCAGGTATTCCAAAGATTCTTATCTAAACATGTCAGCGTGCTCACAGATCACAGATCACTTTGATCCACTATTGCAACTGGTATTGGTGAGAGTTGCTGTTTACGACCATAGAGCAGCTCTTGCTATTAGAAACATATGTAGGATTCACACATGGGAATATATCACAGGTGGCATAAACAAAACCGGAGAACGGCCAGGAAATTAAATCGGAAGAGTGAGCCTCACACGTTAGAAGAGAAGAAGAAGAAATCCTTTATTCATCACGTACAGGCACACACGGTACGACATAGTGAAATTATTTCTTTGTATTTCACCCATCCCTGACGGAGCAGTGGGCAGCTTCTTTGAAGCGCCCAAGGAGCTAGGGTTTCAGGGTCTTGCTCATGGACCCTACGACATGTAGACCCTGCTGGGATTTGAACCGACTACCCTTTGATCTTCTGATTGGGAGACGGCCGCTCTACTCACTGAGCTACAGCTGTTACCCCTGAATGTGGTTTCATTCCAATGGCAATTAATTTAAAATACGCCCTTAATCAACCTTTCAACATAATCTAACATGTCATTTAATTTGATTTATATTTTCCCCAACGCTTCATGCTGATATGCGGAGCGTTTAGCTCGTAACGTTCAACCACAAATTACGTACAAAGTAATTTGTGTTCACAACTATTCACGGCTTTGCCGGACAATGAATGATGCATGACACGCAAACTCGTTGCTCTCGTGAGTCGCCTCCAAATCAGTGTCTTATGCGAGTAATGCACAGATGAATTCTGTATTGCATTGTACCGAGTCCTTACACGGTGACAGACGGTTTTCAGGCCAATCTTAGACTTGGAAAACAAATAGATTAAGTGAGATAGTGGAATGAAACATATGCGTCATTTCTGGAAAGTAAGAGTGCATAACCGGCCAAAAAAAAAAGACAGGCCAATAAGCACTGAAGGGCTTTTGCAATTTTTTGCCGCACAATATGCAAAGGATTTAAGAGGACGGAAGCTGATAACAGATGATAACAGATGAGAATGCACCTTAGATCGTACGGACGTAGGACGTGTCTTCTGCAGCTGCTGTGGAACATAATGGGGTTCGACACTTTGTTAAAACTGTTGCACAAACCATTTCTGTCACTGGTCAGGTAGGACGATAGAGCCACTTTCAGCCTATTAAACCTTCCTGGTGAGGAGTAGAGTCTGTGCAGCAGATGTCTTGAGACGGCATACTTTCCTGATGATCACAAGACACGGATGATTGCACGACAGAGAAAATTGTCTTCTGATCAAGAAGAGAAAGATCACAACAATGGGCTGAGGTATTTTTCCAGAAACTCTTGCAGTGGAAAAATATCTCAGCTTTTAATGGATGAGCGTATTAATGGTATGATCCTGTTGGAGAACTATTCAGACATAGTAAGAGTAAAATAACTTTTCATTAATTGTAATAGTTACATGGTAGGTTTTACTAATCCATGATTTTTATGCCACCCATAAGGGGGAATGTAGGGTTGTCCACTCATCCGACCTTTCACACTTCCCTATGGAACGGGAAATAGTAGTTTATCCACAACCCCTCAAAAACTGATTGACAAAACTCATTGAAATCTCACACACTTGTTGGATAAACACATAACCGGTGTCTTCGATTTGCTTCTTTTTTTTCCCTAATTATGCACATGTGAACTATGATGATTACCATGTCTGTTTGCCACACATTCAAATATCAGCACAAGCCCAGTATTTCAGGGGCATCTGTGTCCTTCGAGAAATATTTTCTAGTTTATCTGAGAGTCTGCTGCTTTTAAATATTCAAAGTGACATCTTTGAATTTTCACATGTCATCGATCTAAAGGGATGGATCTTTTTTTTTTGTTTGTTCAGAGCTACTGATCACCGAACCTGACAGAGACAGAGAATTTTGTACATGCTAGTGAGTTGAAGAGTTCTGTCCATTCTCTCACGCAGACTAACCACCGCTGGGGGATTTTTTTTGTCGGTGATGTCACCCCAGTAATACCACTAGGGCTTTCACCTTCATGCAATTTTAGCTAACGATTAATTGTCATACACATAATTGGGATAAATGAATCCGGTGGGTTGGTGGCTCCATAGTCTTATAGATTTGTAGGTTCAGCAGTGAACAATCAGCTTTTAACTAGAGGAGCACCGATTGGAATTGTTCTTGGACGATCACTGATTTTTCTAAGTCTGACCTACCATACCAATTTTGACCAGTTCCAAAATGATTTTCTCGTAAGTTTTGAAAGCATAATTTACAGCATACATACAGCAGGCTCGTGGCTGGCTCTGCACCTTTGCTAGCTTTAGCCGCTCTGCCAACGTTAGGTTCTTGAAACTTGCCATGTTCCTCTGGGTGATTAATATATATGAATATAATGTATATATATATATATATAATCCGGGTTGCTCCTCCGCAAAATTTCCAAGCTGGTGAGATGTTTTTTACCACTGTAGCTAATGCCAGTCATGTGTGTGCGACTTGTACCATCGTGTCACCAGCACAGAATCGGCCAGACTGAGACTGCTTCGCCGATCACCGATCAAATCAAAATAAACCCACCGGTATTGATGCATTCGTCGGCCAATCCATGGTTGCACCTCTACTGTTAGCTACGAAATTAACTGAGTGTGTCCTTCAGGCTTTTTATTTCCATTTAAACCCAAAAGTTGTCCACAGTTACGTTTGACTTTGTTATTAAATGATCCATGATGTTGTGTTTAACACTAAATGAATCCTTCACTCAAAGCAGAGTAAGAGAATCGTGATGACATCATTCATTAACACCAGTCAAAAAACAAAGAGTGGAAATACGACTGCGTCCTAACAGACAGCTTCTTGGCTTACTTCTCACACACCAGCATCACGTCAAGAATAAAGTAAAGTTATTTTATTTGTCAGGGGCATGTGTAAGTAAGGACATAAATGAAATGCGCATACCAGTTTCGACCCACAATGGGTGTTCCTCAGGGTGGGACTAGAGAGGGGTGTGTTGTGACGCCTTATATACGCAAATAATGTCCAATGCACTCAACCCATATATTATCCTATAAATATAGCACTTACATGACACTTTCAGACGTTCATCATCAGTGTGAAATGTAGGTCTCTGATAAGACAACATGTTTTGTAGGAAAAATCGTATGCATATATTTGTGTCTGACGCTGTTTTTGTTTTCTGTCTCCAGTTCTACCAACATGTGAAGGACTGGTGGCTCTTTGGCTTCTATTTCTGCCTCCCGCTGGCGTGCACCGGAATCTTCTACACACTCATGTCCTGTGAGATGCTGAGCCGCAAAAAAGGCATGAGAATTGCCCTCAATGACCACATGAAACAGGTATGCATGCAAGTGACTGCTGTGCGCAGCCAGAACCACTGTAACCCTAATGCAAGATGAAGGCACTCAGTAGCGTCTGTATTTGTCTCCGTGTGTAGCGGAGGGAAGTAGCAAAGACAGTCTTCTGCCTGGTGTTGATTTTTGCTCTCTGCTGGCTGCCCCTTCATCTCAGCCGTATTTTGAAGAAAACCATCTACAACCAAAATGACCCCAACCGCTGTGAGCTGCTCAGGTAGGCCCGCGGATGCAGTCGACAAATCACCTCTAAACCATTGTTCTCTGCTGTGTGACTTCCTGTGGTCTCTACTGTAAATGTTGTCCTATTCCCCCTCCAGCTTCCTGTTAGTGATGGATTACATCGGCATCAACATGGCCTCACTAAACTCTTGTATCAACCCGATCGCCCTCTACTTCGTCAGCCAGAAGTTTAAAAATTGCTTCCAGGTAAGTGGGAGCCCAAAAAAATTAGGTATAAGAAAATACAGAAAAGAGAGTAACTGTGTGTGTTGTCTTGTAGTCCTGCCTTTGCTGCTGGTGCTACAGAACATCTCCCCTGGATGAAAGAGGGTCAGGAGGACGCTGGAAAGGGTCTTGCAATGGGAATGGACTAGACTGCTCCAGCTCCCGCTCCAGCTCCAGTCAAAGATATGCAAGCTCTTCTTAAGCACACAATCATCACAGGCCGCTTCTGCCCAAACCCACGCTCCCATCGTCTTGTCCATCAACACAGCTCCAGTCATGCCAACAGGTCGGGAAAGGGACAAATGAGCGAAGCAGAAGGCTGAAGACCCAAACCGATAAATGTAGTATTGAGACTGTACCAGTGAGAGCTGTAATTCCAATCGCAAAAGTTACAATGCAGAACTGCATAAATGTGTTCATACACTGAAACAGAGGCTTGTGCAGAGGACTGAGAGTCATATACATCTATAAAGAATGTTTATTACCAAATTCAAATGTATTTAAAGGATTATCTACATACAAGTTATAAGGCTAGAAACGATAACTTTAGTGCTTCGTGTATGAGAAAAGCACAAATATGTACTACCTGTTAAAGCTTTAATACCTCAGAGAAGAAAGATAGAAGGAAATGTATGCTTTTTTTCTTTTGTTTTTTGTTTTTCAGAAAAGCCATCAGTCGTCTTTTCCCTAAAAAATGTAGCAGATTGTTTTTGCCTTTATAAGAAATAAGCAGCTAGTTATCTGAAAAAAAATCTTACCCACACTGTGAGCACCGCGTTACTCATGTGCCCTGGTGAGGTCATTGCAGAGGAAGACGGGCCCCATCCACAGTACGCCTCACTGTCATGCGAAGAGTTCAACATCGGACATCTTGTATCCGGAAATCGTGGCTGATTTGAGTCATGTGGAGGGCAGCTGTTGTCTAAGGATACTGACAAATAACTGATGATTTTCATCTTGCTACACAGAAGAGGTCATTGTATTGCTTGTTTGTGTTGCAGTGTTCATGCTGGTAGAGGCGCTCTCTGTTCTCACTGTGTATAAAGTCTCAACCCTTCTCTGGCAATATAACTTTTATTTTTATGCAAAGATATCATAAAATATAGAGAATTTGATAACTTGGGTGCTGAAACACACCTTCATTCCTCTCAGCTCAGCACCACTAATAATTATAATTAATTATTATTATTATTAATTACTCCCCTCTGAACAAAACAAGATATTTTATTTACGTAATTCATACATAATTCATTTACGGCTCAGTGTGAAGGTCTTTTCCTGTCATTAACTCCCAATCTATATTTCTCTCCACTCTCAGTTTCAAGCACGCACACGCAAACACACACACACACACACACACACACAGAGCAGAAACAGAGTAACTCATTATATGTGTACGTTACTTTTCATCTGTAAACCTAAATAGCTGGACATGTTTGAACTATTTGCTACATACCTGGCTGGAAATGATTCAGACCACTACGACCAATGACTGCTTGAAAGAAAGGAAAAGGCGTAATACTGCACAGCAACCCTGTTTTATATAGTGAATGTTTAAGAGTAGATTGCCTTTGTTTAAGTAATGGTTAGAAAAATGTTACATTTATTCACTATTTCCAGAAAATAAATAAAATTCAGGAACCCTGACCCTAGTGATGGTTTTAAGGCAAAGGGATGATTTTATAATGGAGATCAAATGTGTTTCATGTGACATAGTGAGATGAACATGCTTGTAGGATGAATATAATATAACATTTTGGATTTGGACCATTAGTTGCAGGAGCTGACTGCAGGAACTCAGTAGTCAAATACTTGCGGCGAATCTCGTGATGTCCACCCACATCATCATACATCGTGACTGAGATTCGGTGTTGGATAGCTCACATGTTCTGATATTTCTAAATCAAAGTAATAATCAAATGTTCTTTCAAAACGTAATGTTTGCTGGGACTCAAGACAAACCACGAACACGCTGAGTCATTTTAGAATCGACTTTTTATATAATATTTATAAATGTTTACACAGAATGTCTGTTGTTGCCACTGTATCTGCAAGAGCACAACAATCAGCCGATTGTGCAGTTAGTGACTCTTGAACTCTGACACCTGTTTGTCGTTTTCTTTTAGCCTTTAACTATATATCTGTGAGCTAAAAGCAGCTGTTGTAGTGGAAAGTCTGATCATCTTTATAGGTCAAGCTAATGTATGTATCAGTAATGTGAGGTCAAAGATAAATATAATGTGAATATTGTCCCTGGTGTTTAAAACAGCATTTATTCTGTACTTATTTGGTAAGAGTATTCAGTAATAAAATATATTATTTTATAGCATTTGTGTTGTTTGATTAACTGACAGTGTTGAAACACAAAAAAACTTCAGCTATTTCACCTTCATTCCTGATAGCCTCATAGTTTTTATGTATATGTTGCATACATTTAAGAGGTTCTTGCACCTCTTGCAGTGCTACAAAACTGGGTTCCAATGAATAGCTCCCCATTTTGTTTATCTTGTGTGTAGAGACCGACATGCCAGTGACACAACACACATTCCTACATTCCATTCCTATTTACAATTTGTTCCAATTACTGGCAGGTGGAGAGGGTTTAAGCTCTTCTTTGCTCTAAATAGGGTCCGTGATCAGCAACAAGTGGGTTTCACCTCGTCTGGTTTCTATTTAAAGGACGAAGAACAATCACAGACCATCACTAGGTTTGTTTCATTCATCCAAAATTGTGGTGAAACAATGATTGAGGTCCAGGCAGATTACAAGCATATGAATATTTGTTGTTGTTGTTGACACCAATGGATTTGCATAATTGACTTCCATGTCCCCGGAGAGGGTGATGTTCAGACTGTGTGACTGCTTTGACAAGGCTTATCCACACTTCTTCTCACAAGTGAAGCAAAGGCATCACATGTTCACAATGGTCGATTTTCATTTGCTTATACTTAAAAAAAACTACAACGGTTGGAACTTTTGGTGAAGAAATTCCGGTAAGAATCACACAGCATTGCGCCGCTTCCAGGTATATCATCAAAAACTGGAAGTAAGAGGGAAGAGGCACTGCCTTAATTTCATGCTGAATATGTGATCTAGTATCAATTAATATCTTTTGTAGGTTTTGATTGAAGACTTCCATCCAAGGGAGGGGCGGGTTACACTCAGCAAGTCACTTTAGTTCTTAACAGAGCCAACATATAGAGACACCATCTGGTCTGGGTACTTCCTGGGCCGCTCTGGTGATGTGGTCCCTGCAACCCCGGTGTTCCGGCAGCTTTGGGGACTGAGCGGATTTTTTGGCTTCTGTTGGACGCTGGAGGGGCTATGTCACAGAACCACCCTTCTTTGGGTGAGGCGACTGTGCTACTTATTAGCCTGATTGAAGACTTGGGATGATAAAAAATGCTCATAGATTTTTTGGTATTGGTCCTTAGTTGTCCATGCACACACAGAAAACTTGACAGTCAAACACACTAAATACATCAGAAGTAAAGGCACCTCCGATCAGTCACACTCGCACACCAACAGCTGCATTCAGTTACAGTAAGTGGAATCTTAAGTTATCCTCAGTCGTCCATCCTGTCCCGGAGGATTGAAAAGAAGGACACTGAACCTCCTGCCAGAGTTCATAACACATGTTCGAGGTTCAATGTGTGAAGGATCATATAGAACTGTATATCGTATTTGAACTGTCTCCCAAAGGAGTTTCATTCATTTCTGAGAGGGTGTGTCCATTTTTTTCCGATGGAATGCAGCAATTCAAATACAAACCGTTTAGAAATGGGGAGTTGAGAGTCTGACTTCCATGACGTTGCAATACATTTTCCAGTAATGCACAGCGCTAGTTCTGAAAACTTCCTTTGAAATGTGTTTAAATCTGCACCAATGGTTCTGACATTCCCTATTAAGCAAACTTGAGGATCCAACGAAGTAAAATCTAGAAGTTTCCTCATAATGTATCTTAAATTGGATCAGAATGTATTAAGCTTTAATCATGACCATGTGCTATCTAAAAATGAGTCTTCCTCCAAACCACATCTAAAACACATATTTCGTATTTTAGGATTATATTTATGTAATTTCTGTGGTGCAATATAGAGTTGGTGAAGATATTTATGATGGTTATATTATAACGGTAATAACGGTAATATTATAAAAGGTCCCTGGACCACTGGTGGATTTGAACTAAGAATCTTCTTGCTGTCATGTAACAGCACTACCCACAAAGCCACTGTGCCGCCTTCATATGAATGAATGAATTACGGAATGTAAATCTTGCATTTGTGGCGCTCCCTTCATGGGCCAGGATCTAAATGGCTTGGTTGGTCTATTTCTAAAGATTGTAAGATTTCGGTCAATACCTTGAAAGCTACTTAAGATATTAACAAGCCTTATGGTACTTCTGAAAAAGATCTGTTAGCGATAGGAGTTATTGTTGAGTAGGAAATGTGTTTTCAATTGTTTTTATTGTCCAAGAGCTATTTTTGTAAACCACATCCAATTTTACATATGGTTTAAATTTCACGCCAAGCAAACTGTGGCGTGATTGACATGTGCTTTCAAAAAAATACAAATGTGGGCCTCAATACCAGTGCCACTGTCTAGATGTCTGGGCTGATACTGTTTATATATTCATCTGGATAGAGTAATAGTGTGAAATACTGTACTGTTTTTATGCATCATTCTGCTACTATCTTACTTGTACTTAATTTAACTCTTTAACACAAAAACGTTCCTTCTGTAGAATGAACAAAGGCTTATCTTAAAATATCTGATCTGACTTTTCTCACTGTTGTGCCAATACGCAGAATTCATTGTTAAAAACACAACAGGGTTTAATCCAATTAAGATAAATCTATAGAGTGCCTTTACATCAGGTGGAAAGGGATGGATTTTTAACGTTTGGTTTTACTGCAAAAGTTTTATCAAATAAATGACCGGCACTTTAACAAATGGCTATTTTTAATATAACTTAGACTTATTCCCTTTTAATATAAAAGTTAATCACATTTATATACTGTATAAATGTGATTGACTTCGTTTGATCAAAAATCCTTGCAACTGCCTGTGGTTCGTACTCAGGTTTGTGTTGTTTTGCACAAAACTTTCATTTCAATAATAATCTTTCCTTTATTTATCTGTTACACAGTACACACCTGCAGTACAATGTCATGAAATTTATATCTGCATTTAACCCATGCCTGAAGGAGCAGTGGGCGGGCCCTGTGAGGCGTCCGGGGAGCTGAGGTTTCAGGTTCTTGCTCATGGACCCATGGCTTGTTGTGTCAGCCGTTACTTTATCTAATTTGTTTTAAGTGCTATAAATAATAAAGGTTTGCTTCTCAGGCTAGATATCTATGTAACAGAGAAAATTAATTCTTTTTTATTTTAACATCTCACCAAGTACAGGTTGTAGTCAAAGTTAAGCATACAAGAACTCTACGGTCAGACATGTAAAATCAGAACTAATGATATTTAAAATGATCTTAAAGACTTTTTAAGAGACCAGGAACTAGAAGAAGTTCAAGCAAGAAGTGATATACATAAAAATAATGAGGAAAAATAACGTATATTCACATTCATTCTAATTTGGGAGAACCAAAAATAAAGGTATCATGAGTTTCAAATCACAGTCTCATTTAAAAACAAAATTTGAACTTCAAGACAGTATACCAATTTAAAATTGGACCACATCAAACAAAACTGTAATGAAATTTGTTTCCTAGGAGAAGCCTTTATTAACTGCAGCTTTTCGGTCTGCCAGTGACGCTCTGAATAACTGATTCGCCACGCAAACAATATTTGAGGTATTGTACCCACACTTAAATTAAACGTCACACATCATTTCTCTTTCAAATCAAAGCTGAATTAAATTCAGTGAACGAAGGAGGTTTTTGCATCTTATGCTCTAGTCTGAAAAATAAAATTGATGTAACGAGTTCATTTGGAGCTGTGGCAGCGGATTAGGTTCGTCATGAGAGTCGAGGTAGCCGTTTGATTGGCGCTAAGCCTACATGACTCAAATTCATCACCTAATTATTTTTTGAAAGAAAATACAATTAGCTCGTTTTCCCACGCTTAATTTTATTTTCCCTTACAGAATAACACACTTATGAGGGGGCTTATGAGGTTACCTTCATCTGTCTGTATCTGTTAATCCATAATGGGGTAAGATTAATCCCCATCTCTTTAAACCCCACTTCCTAGAAGTCAGTGGTATTTAACACAAAAAAAAGAATTAGACATTTTCAGCCACATTTGAACAGAGTTGATTTTCATGTCATTTGGCTGACGTTAACCGCCGAGAGAAGTTCTATGCACGCCATCACAGGCCCAGCTCTTCAGGTAGCAGGGGGCATCTCTGTTTTAGCAAATAACCTCTTTTACGCCATAAAGTACCTACCTACCTTACCTACAGATTAAGCCATGGGTGAACATGTGACTGACACAGGGATCAAATTAGACTCTTAACTTCAGCCTCATTATTTACATTCTCCCTTCATTTTCCACTCAAATCCATCTATTTTACACTCATGTCAAACACAAGGTCAGATGAGGGAAATTTTCTATGAGTCAGATTACATTGGATTTCCTGTGAAACAGTGTTATGTGAGCAGTTAGCATAACAAATACTGCAGCAAAACTCCTGCATGCTATCAATGGTTCATGAGGCGCACCCATATCTTGCTTGGGTGAGCTAACCCTGAGAGGCCTTAGCAGCGACCTGGGTTTAATAATAATAAAAATGTATCTTTTATTGATCACATACAGACATAGTGAAATTATTTCTCTGCATTTGACCCATCCCTGAGGGAGCAGTGGGACGCCCCTTTAAAGCGCCCGGGGAACTAGGGATTCAGGGTCTTGCTTAAGGACCCTACGACATGTTGACCCTGCTGGGATTCGATCCGGCTGTACCAAGTCTGACCTGTGACCGTCTGCTGCACTTTGACCCCATTATTCCCCCCTTTCAACTACAGTCTTCAGCTTCTACTGTCAATAGTACCTTATACCACCATAGTACCTAATGAATGCTCAGCTGGGTCGACGTGTCAATTTCTCACCTAAACGGTTTATTTTTTTCTAAAATTTGATTAAAAGACTCAACCATTAGGTTTTCTTTGTTGTTTTTTATAATGTTTGATATTAATGACATAAAATTTCCTTTCAAGATCATTTAAATGGTTATATTGTTTTGCTACAACTGATTTGTCAAGAACAAGTTCCATGTCAAAAAAGGTGAAACAAAAATCTGTGTTTTTCAACTATTTTATTCTATTTTATTTAAATATGTATCTGAATCAGGAAATTGCACCTTTATCTTCTTAAAGGTACATAAATAGAATGATTTTGTACCATTAAAATAAAAAAAAGGTTCAACAGTTATCACCCCTAGGGTCACTTTTATACTTTAAAAATTAACCTTTTGGTACCAAATGATATCACTATATCTGTGTGTGTAAGTGCAGGATGGAAAATAATATACACCTGCATCTCCCATAGGAACAACCAACTTCTCTTCCGCTTCCTCTAAGCCACCATTTTGCCTTGCTATCTTTCAACAACAGCCCAGAACCCAAAACTGGCTGTAGAGAGGTTCCTTTATTTTTTCCTTTTCTCATTTCTGTTGGTCACTTTAGGGGTGAGTGGGTGCAGGTGGTCACTAAATAATAATCCCGAATCATTCAAGAAGAAAGAAAGAAAAAAAAATCAGGAAGACAGAATTGATGTTTATAAAACAGCGAAGAGATACATAATGAAAACTGTATAAACATTTGTACATATGTACATGATCAAACTATTTTGAGAAGTCATAATCTAACTAGACCATAAGTCAAACGGACATTTTCAGTTTGAGGAAAGTGTTTCCGACAGCATCCTGGTCACACACGTGATTGTCTTCATTCCATCGGCTGCTCCTGTCTCTCTTTGAAATCATCAACTTTTGCCTGTAATGTCATAAACAACATGTAGTCACAAGTAGAGCTGAGACAGTGAGCGGAGTGTACAATTGAATCAATGCTGGCTGACTTTTCTTTAACCATGAGACTAAAACGCTGAGCCAAACAACAGCAATGTTTCTTCTTGCATACCGCAAGAATGAATGGTAATATTATTCCATCTTGCTTTCCTCTGCATAAAAGGTCGGAGCAAGGGGCCCGCAAATCAAAAGTGGGCTAAAAGTCGTCGTGCAGGTGGAGTGGAATGATGACAGTAAAGAAAAAGGCTCCTGAAAAATGTTTGCCTTGTGTTATTCGCGTGACTCTGACAGAGGGATCATTTGTGTTTTTGTTAGGCACAGAGTTTGGCCATGGGTTTTTTCCTCACTGAACATAAGACGTAATCTTGCAAGCAAGAGAACAAACAGAGTGTGTTGGTTTGTATGTTCTCTTCGGTTCAGACAAGGACTTAACTCAGCACTTGCCAGAATCAATATTCTTTCTGCCATAGTCTTTTCATCATCACTGTCACTTATCTGGCCTTTCATTAAATTAATACCATATCCTTCTGTTCAGCAGCCCAAGGGTCCAGGCTTTAGAATGGATTTTGGCAGCTGCAAAGGTTGAGTAGTAAATGAGTGAAAGAAAATCCAGTTTTAAATCCAAAACAATCTGAAAAAATTAACCATCTGCGCTGCTTGGCTCTCATTGTTTATTCCTCCTGAAACTCTACACTGCCTGGTTGGCTGTCTCAGTCCCGCAGAGCTCGCCTGTTAACAGCAGTCTTTACCGAACAACTCTATCTTTTGTACCGACCTGTAAAGACATTTCACTTAAATGGATTTGGGACATTTTAATATGCAATCTAACTAGGATTGAATCACTTTTAGTCCCAGCCTTTTAATGACTGCAATTGACTTATTGACCTTAAAAAGCGTATTTGATATATTTAGTTGAAATATAACCTTAAGTTTTCAAAACCATTTACAACAAAGATTCAAGAGAAATCCAGGATATTATTCAAGGCAGCAGTGGTTGTTTGACTGCCTGTCTCTACAATTTCCAGGAGAGTCAGAGTGAAGAAGTTATTCAAGGAATGTAACCAAATTAAACACAATACTAGTTTAAGATATTTCCTTTAACACTTCTGCCTGTGCCATTTGTTTGTTTTATTGAAAGTGGTGGTTTAGTAAGAATGGCGACCACTCACTGATATCGCTCTAACACTGCTTTGTATTTTAATTAATATGAGTTTAAGTAACAACAATCATAAAAATCCCTATCAAACCACTTCAATTTCAACGCTGATCGCATATTAATTGAAAAATTGATGAACAGATGCATACCTGAAAGGTGTTGAGAACATGTTGACACACATCATTGAGTTCGTTTAGACCTTTTCGCAGTGGTAATGTGGCCGGAAGCCCCCCTGAAAAAAACAATGAACATTTCTTAAGAAAAATTTATTTTCTTGCACCAATTACAATAATACCCATTGAAGGAAATTGCACTTTATCAGTAAATCATCCCACCAGGTAAGGTTTCATCCTGCTTCTCAGGCACCGACTTTAGCTTCATCTCAATTCAGAGACTAAATTGAGAATTATTATTAGTTTGCTTGGACTAGAAATCATAATTATCTCCACTTTTTTAAATGTATTCATTTTAAAATTTTGTTGTACTTTTACTGTTCTGTGCAAAATTATCTCTCCGACTTTGAACCACAGTACGGAGTACGTTACGTTCACTAGATTACTTTAGCTACGACTCGTGGTTGGTTACAAAATAAGTCCGAGACCAACTCTGAAGCCGAGAATGGCCTCTTTCTTTTCAACACTCAGAATACAGTTTTACTCCTGAGTGGCTCCAAGTGACAACAAAAACATACTTCTAACAGGATGGAGGTTCTCCAGCATGCTGCTGTGACTGCAAACATAACAAATTGGCACATAAACTGCTCCAAGGTTTGTCAACCGAATGCACAGAATAACACTTTGTGGTGAGATCTAAGGTGAATCTATAAAATGGTGGTGCTGCTACTGTGTCAAAACATTACTTGCAGTGCATGTATTTTTGACTTTCATCATCTTCAAGAAAACTTTCACACCTCAGAAAGTGAAGCTATTTTAGTAGAAGCTCAGCGCGGTTGGTTGGAGTTATCTCGTTCTCACCTGCGTGAGCAGGGTTAGGGTTTTCTTTGGATTCATTGTGTTTTTTATTTGTATTTTTCTCTCACATGGTTCAACAGATTTTTCTTCCATTTCTCTGTCTTTACTGTCTGTGTGATCCAACATGGCACTCTAATTGGCTGAAGGAAAGCACTACAGGTGCCGGCTTTGCTGAAGCTTACATTTTGAATTAAAATCCTCCAAAAATGATTGTACGTCAGAAATGAGATTGTATAGATGTCTGAATCGAGAGCCAAATGTATTTACAATTAATAGGCTAGACCTATTAAGATGGCTCTATATTTAAGACCGAACGTATCACATGCATATGACCAGGCTGTCCCATTTCAAAGGCTCTGTCAAATACAACGCAAAAATGCAGCCTTTTTTCCTTAGGCTAGGAAGAATCCGTGCATCGTATCCTTCATTACCCACTCTAACCTAAGAGCCAATGTGTCGCAGTAATGTTTGGACATTTGTTTGCCCAAGCCAATATAGACCATCATTGAATAGCCCTCAGCAGATGAGGAGTGAAGGAGACGCATTGAATTTCACGTAATGATGGGCTACACATAAAAATGAATACAGCTTCTTGCTTTATTTCTGTTACTATTACAAATACTCCCACTATGACAAGAAGCTGGACTACTACTATTATTACTACTGTGTTACAGAATCTAATTTACTTCTACAGGACAACTTTTACTACAACCACTTTACAGGGACTCATTAACTAATCAGCTCCAGCGGAAACTGTGGTAGGCAACACAAGTGGCGCTTCACGAGATGGTGACATAAATAGGATGTTCCCCACTGACAAGACCACAACACTCAGTGCAGCCCCCGAACAATACAACACCAGATCCGTAAAACAGCTAAAGAATTTAAAATACAAAGAAGAGGTTGATGGCCAGGGGCCCATTTCATCAAATCAACAACATACCAGCTGCTATTCACATGATTTTCTCTTATTCACAAAAAACAGACAAAATGTTTTGACCCAGCGCATGAGCATGCAAGTGCACCGTGGGACACTAAAACGTATAAAAGAGTTCTAAGAGACCATCATTTTCTAATACATAACGTGGCCACCAATAGCAAAACGTTGTGTAATTTTTGTGTCCAGAAATTGTTTATGTAGAAATGTTCAAGAGGGTTAACAAGCAGCCAAAGCCAAACACATAAGCAAAGATGAGTGATTACACTAGGTGACACACTCTTAAAAACTACTCTCTTGTTATGGGCTTCAAACTGATTAATGAACAAAAAGTAAATACTCAGGAATTCTAACTACGGGTGCATTTCATTGATTTAATATGTCTAGAAAAAATGTATTTTAGTTGTCCCTGTTAAGTGAAATTCTTGTCAATATATTTTATAGAATAAGTTCAATATTAAAAAGTTAACTTAAAAAACAAAATAGTTAAAATACCCAAAATATCAAATGGCACCTTTCTAGTACATGGGGACGTGTTTATACATTTTCTGGGTTATAACAGACATAATCCCACAAGAAACCAAAACTCCAGGTTTAACCATGGAACACATATAACTTATTCTTCACGTTATGTGAAAAATCCTTTAATAGTATTTGAGATCTGTTTTTAAGAGCCATTTCCGTTCTTGGTTGTTTTGTGTAGCACATTTTGTTTAGAGATATCACACTGTTTTTGAGTTATGCTCAGGAACCAAAGAGACAGGTGGGATGGATCAATGGAACCCATTCTTTTATCTGTCCTCCTCAATTCATTTGTGTTAAAAGATAAACACAGGGCTAACGTGGGAAAGCATGATAGGAAGTAGTACTGATTCTGGTGACTAGGAGGGTTTTATGTCTTTCTACGATGACACTATGATGTAAGCTCTTCAAGGCATATAGAAATGAACTTCAACAACCAAAACTATTTGTTTTCTCTATCTTGTGGAGGTTTTCACATGATAGGGCAACTTTTGGCATTTTGGGCGTATCTAATTTGATGACAAAAGATACCATTTCCCCATAAGAAAAAACATGAGGGATTGTATGTACATTCTGTTACTCACTATAGTTTGTAATTTAACTAATTGGGCAAAGTATATGCATCAGCCTCTTATTCTCCCAACTGTTATTCACACATAAGGCCAGTCTTCAATGATAAAAGGAGAAAAAAATGTGAAGAAATGTGAGTGCTGTCTCTCACCTCTTGTCTGAATGCGAAAGTTGATTTTGCTTTCAGACGGATGAGTGATGGTGTATCCACAAAATTCTACATCCACACTGAAAGACAACAGGAAAATGAGAACAAGACATGTGATGATTGTGTCAATGATTTGCTTCGAGTTGGGTGGAGCTTTGTTGTTGTAATTGAAAATGTTCCATCATCAATAACATATGGACTTGTGAAGTCATTTGGATATCATCAGAGTTTACGGAATAGTGTCTGAGAGATATGAAACATTCCCCTTCAGTCAGGCACAAGACAGAAATTAGACATCAGTTACACTCTCTGTGCTTTAAATGTGCTGCATTGGGACTAGGCGTGTGTGTAAACAATGTTTGTTTTAAAAAATAATACTGACGTCTTCATGATCATGTATCTGAGGGAGTTGCCTAGTGTATGGTCTTCATCGTGCATCACAAATGTCACACAGCCTTCATCAGCACCATCAGCTTGGACCTACAACACAACAGAAATACATTGACTAACACATTCAAACCTAAACACGGTAAACAGATATACGTCTCCACTGCATTGCCTTAACGTAATATCTCACGGGTGCTCCTTGATAAACATCAGTGCTGCCCTCGAGTGGAGAAACTCTGATCTAGCTCCGACCTGACAGAAGCATGGGTAAAGTAGATGCATTGATTTCGGTAGGTTAACGATTTTAAGAGAGTACTATGAACAAGTAGTTCGCAATATAATACTTTATACGATGTGGGGTTTATGAGGGTTACTCTGTGATTGCTAGCTTCTCTGGCTACCCACGTGTGGAGTGTGCAGGTGGTAGAAACTACCGACATTAGCTTGTTTTTGGTTAGTTATGTTATAAAAAAAACGGTTTATCATGTAAAAGGCCAATTACTGTGAGAAATGTAAAGAATAAATATTCTAGACTCTTACCATCTCCAGTACTGGTTTCTTTTCCCCTTCCCCGGCCATGCTTTTACTTGTTAACCGTGTACGTAAAATTAACGTTTAGATTTTCTCCTTCACAATGTCTGACAGGTAAGATTTAGGACAAGAGCTATCACTGTGCGTGTGATCATACAAATAAATGTTGGTAAAATCGCCATAAATATAATAAAGCGAATACATCTGTATCCATAAAATCTAACAGTTTAAAGAGTAATCAATTGTTCAGTGCTAGAGCGCGTGATGTCCCTGTAAGACTAACAAACGGGATTAATTTACAAATGTACCCATTCGGTCTAGTGTGACATGTGACGATAACGCTACATAACAGGAAGTAAGAATGTAGTTCTTACGGCGAAACGATATCATTGAGTGCGTACGCGGAGCCTTGTGGTAAGAACTTCAAGTCGTTGCGTGATAAGATAATTCGCTTCCGCTCTGGAGACCTGGGCGAATTGCAAAACAGAAGTCACTCGCAAGGGATTAGCAAACTAGCTTGCTAGCAGAGGTAACCTTTTTAGATGATAGAATATGCGCTAAACGAGTTACTTTGAACGGCATTGACGCACAGAGGTGGAAATATTGGATTTGTTATAATGTCTCCCTTCAAAATGATGTAGCATCAAAGCCAGAAACGATAATTGGGATTGCCAGAAGTAACTTGCACCGTTACATACGTCGCTCATAAAATCTTTCAGCTAGATGGCCTATATTTATCACCTGCCATCAACCAGGTGTTCGTTTTCATGCCTCAAGTTTTTTTTAAATAATATTATCGTCATAGCTACACCTGTGGTTTAATTTACTTTACTTAATATCAATATCTGTCGTAATAATAGGCGTCTCTTCAGAGTCATCGTCTCTAGGCGGTCTCTCCATACTGTAACGTTTCTCTGTGCTTGTTTGCATGTTGACAGCGAACAAAAGTGGTGAAATCCCAGCTGCTTCCATGGCAATCCTGTTTGCTGTAGTGGCTCGTGGGACCACAATCCTGGCAAAGAATGCATGGTGTGGTGGCAACTTCCTTGAGGTGACAGAACAGATTTTAGCCAAAATCCCATCAGAAAATAACAAGTTGACCTACAGTCATGGCAGGTAAAGTATTTTCTTACACTGATATTACACACCCATATGTCGAGGTAAAATGTGTATTGATGCAAAGTGACACCTTGCTAAGATCAATGGAAAATGCTGGATGAAATATTTCTCATTCATGCACAGGTTAAGAAGGCAGAACAGACCCAATTAGTTCCCAGTGGTTTTTCCATCAAGTTCAATTTCTAACTATATCAATATCAGAATATATCAAGAAATATAATATATATCCAGAATATGGCAAAAAATCGTAGATGTGTTTAGAGTGTGGGATTATTCTGAAAAACACTAATATGCAGTTTGATCCTCTTGTTTTCTCCAAAACAATGTGACAAATTTGAGAAATGTTCAAACTTAATGACAGTCTTTTTTGTTGAACAAAATTTGAAAATCAGAATTTATGAATCACATGGGCACTGAAATTCATTTTTGATAGTGAAGTTAAGTTCAATTGAGATGTTATTTTCATTGCTCAAGTAATGCTCATTCATTTGGTACACAGCATTTGACCGATGAAATGCTGCAGTGTTCGCTCACTTATTCTTGAACCTTAAACTTTAGGTTTTTGAATTTACTTAGACATTTATGAAATTTGATCATTATTGAAGTGTAATATGAAAAGCCCTCAAATTTCATTCTTAAAAAATAAGTTATCACCCATTTATCGGTAATGGCTATGAGATCAAAGCATTATTTTAGTGTTAATGATGTAATTTGTATGTAAAATCCATTGTGGTTTGACTAAGCCCGTCACATGCTCTAGCACTCTGTATACCAAATGTAACAAGCTCTAGATTACTCAAAGCTCAGATGTTGGAGCTTACAGAAGGGCCAGTGCAGGAAACTACATCGTGAAGCAATCAAGCTAAATCACATGCTACAGGGTAAAGTTTCTTCATACAACCCCTTTTCATTTAGTGTTACAGCCCTACTTTACTACTGTTTTTCTGTAGTTAATGTTTCTGTAGACATGTAGTGCTCTGTATCCCAATGTGTCCTTTGTTGAAACATTTTCTCTCTTCTTTTTTTCAGCTATCTCTTTCATTACGTCTGCCATGACAGAATCATATATCTTTGTATCACTGATGATGTAAGTATGTAACTGTCAAATTGTCTCTGAGATCTATGCATTTATAATTTGTTTTGCATGTGAATGAAAAGGGTTCTTTTGTTACTGTTGTTTGACCTGCTCTTGTGTAATTCAAGATGGATCATTAGACTTATTATGTAAATGAATAAGAAAAAGGGACCAAAATTAAAGTTGTATAACCTGTCCAATGCGTTATAATTGCATAACACCAAAGAAACACATCTTCAAGCCATGTTTAAATAGTACATTAGGCATAAAAAAACAGAACAATATTGTCACTGCACAAGTCCATAATTTAGAGAGCCGTTTTTCTTCATATGACTGAACTTTTAATAAAAATAAGGTGTTTATGTTTTCGTAGGACTTTGAGAGATCACGTGCGTTTAGCTTCCTCAGTGAAGTTAAAAAGCGTTTCCAAACTACATATGGGTCACGAGCTCAAACAGCACTGCCTTACGCCATGAACAGTGAGTTCTCAACAACGCTAGCAGCTCAGATGGTGAGTGACTGACGCAACCTTTCCTGTCAGGGATACGTGAGTTGATTTTACTCATGTAGTCAAGAAAACACAGATGATTACAGATTTAGTAGTTGTAAAATGTACCTCCAGAATCTTTCCATCACCTTCTTCCCACCTACATTTCTCTCTTCATTTTCACATTTAGAAACATCACTCGGATCCACGAGGATCAGACCGTGTCTCAGAGACTCAGATGCAAGTGGATGACCTGAAGGGCATTATGGTTCGTAACATAGGTAGGTGTCAGGAGTTTCCGCATGGCACACTCATGCTAGAACTTCCTTTGATATAGAACTATTACCATTTTCATGCTGGACAAACTATCTGCATACACCTTGCAAAATGTACTTATCAATACAGGGCAAGAGTCTTACAGGAAATTGTGTCGGCTTTAGATGACTAGGTGTGGGTATTCTAACAGCTCAAGGTCTGATTGGCTGTGATTATCAACATGATACGAATGCAGATACAATAACTGTCCTTTTGCATCACAATGTTTTGAGATATATATATATATATATGTATGTATGTATGTATGTATGTATGTATGTATCAATGTATATGTATATATGTGTATATATATATATACGTATATATATATATATATATGTATATATATGTCATACTGAATTTCCCCTTTGGGGATTAATACACTTTCTAACTATCTTATCTATCTTTTATTTATTATCTATCTATCTATCTAATGTAACGGGCTCTCTGTGTGTCCTTTCACAGACTTGGTAGCTCAGCGGGGAGAAAGGTTGGAGTTGCTTATTGACAAGACAGAAAATCTGGTTGATTCAGTGAGTTCAAGGACCTAGCCTTATGCTGTTAATCCCGTTTGTTTTTTGATGCGCGACATTTGTAACACACTGTTAAATATTCTGACTTGATTTCACACATTGTCTCTGACATTACTTTCTTTCCATGCTCCATTTAGTCAGTCACATTTAAGACCACTAGTCGTAACCTGGCGCGGGCCATGTGTATGAAGAACCTCAAGCTGACTGTTGTCATCATGCTGGTGTTCTTAGTAAGTAAGGACAGGATGGTGATTAATAATATACCAAACAATGATACTTTACCCAATTTAATGTATTGTTACCCAGCCGTAACTGATGAGAAAAATACCTGTAGTTACAAAACAGTATATTTATTTTCATTAAGATATTAATCTTCAATTTTCATTCATGATAAGGCTCAGCTCTGTTCTAATTCTGTGTCTTTGCTCTTTTCAGGTGGTCCTTTACATTATTGTTTCTGCTGCTTGTGGAGGCCTCAGCTGGCCAACCTGTGTAAATTAATGATGGTAATGGGGATAAGAGGAGAGAAAAGAAAAAATAGATAGAGTCGTGGACGTCCCACTTCAATTATGCCAGGGAATAGCAAAGGAAATACAACTTTGCTTTCTTGACTGTTCATCCCCAGAAGAAAGACACTGCTCTTCATCCTGTCTCCCCTCACCCTTTGTCTCTGATAGTGTGCACACTGATTCGCCTTCCGTACAAGGAAGACACACCTCAAATCGAGAATGATGGACAGCAGCCGTCTGACTTAAAACTAATGTGGAACAATAATCTTGTCTTAAACTAGTCTTGGATAATCATCCTCTCTCATGCACTTAGTGGCCTGTTGTATCAGTTTCTGATACTGTCCTATTCTGTGTAATTAATCCCTTCAGAGTAATAACTGCAATGAACCACAAAGATAGCAAAGCTTGCTTTGTTATAGTCCTGCTTTTTTGTTGTTGTCAAGAGAGACGAACGATATGGGGTCGGCAGGTGTGGGCCATATTTAAAAGTGTGTCGCACAGCCACCGAGAAGGACTCTCAAAATATGTTGGTTATATAACTGAAAGTTAATTTTGGACAAAACTCTTGCATTGTACAGTAATTCTTAAATGGTATGTGTCTCATGCAACAGATTTTCTGACATGTTTTATTACACAGCAAAGTAGTATATTCTAAAATGGATGTTGTCAAATGTCAGACATTATCATACAAATAAATATTGTAAATTGGATTGATATTCCTGAAAAAACATAATGGATCTTTGACTAGAAGATTCCTCTAACTTTCTTGATAAAAGGTTTGCTTCCTTTAACCTATCATCTGTTCTAGAATCTTCAGTGTGTTCATATGTTCTCTTCTGTTAACACAATGCACTTTTTACTCTGTATATAGTTTTGCTTCCATGCATTTCATGATTTATTACAGTGTAATTATTTAATGATTGTACATTCAGATTTGAAATAATAAAAACCTGATGGTATTGACTGGTTGTTGGTTACAGATGTAAAAACCAAAGAGATGTAACTTTTAGCTTTCAGTCAGTTTGGTTTGACCTGATATAGACATTTATTAATTGATTATGAGTTGCAATAAGGTAAACGCCACTTCATTCTGCTGAACCAAAGTTCACGCAAACAGTACTGCTCATCTCTCGTGGGGAGCTGTGGATGCGCTCAACAAATTGTGTTATCAGTGTTACCTGACACATTTCAACGCGTGCTGTGGAATCCAGGAGACGACGTGACCCGGTTCCTCATCCTGCTTTGAAAAACAGCCACCTGCAACTAATTGTTCATCAGGAGCTGTCGCGCGCTTCTCTCGTGCTACCTGCGGTGAGAGGTAACTAAACCACAGTTCAACTTATTGTATTTATTCATTTACTTCATCGCTTACGGTGAAACTGGCGACAAGAACATTTCCTTGAATCGTCTTCCACATCACTTCAGTTGTAAATGATAGTAACCACAGGGGAACATATTTGTTAGATAAATTAAGCTACCTGAAAGCTAGCTTGTCAACGTTCATTTACAACCGTTGGAATTTGTCTTAGAAATCCTACTTAAACTTGACTTGATTGTAACTGTAAAACTACTCTTCACTTATGGTGCTCCATGTCGTTTTTCAAAGTATACATTTTAATATACTTTGTTTTTTTTAAAGTGTCAACCTTTTTGTCGTTAACTGTTTGAAACCATGTATGGACTATAGAGTATTTTCCTTGCTATTTGTAGCTCCTCCGTATGTTTACTCCTGCTCTAATTATAGACCGGAGCCGCTGGAGGAGACCCCACGAGGATAATCTGTCTATCAGGTGCAGGGGCAGTTGTTTGGATCTGAAAAAATGTTGCCCTGTGACCCATGTGTCAGAGTAGACTATCGCAGCCCTGTTACTATCTGCCGAATGGGATTAAGGTATCCCCTTAGAAACCATGGTCAAAGTCTCACGAAACTTTCAAATGCTATGAAAAGTTAATTTTACATGTGATCACCCATTTTTAAGCCAAAGTTATAAATTCGGTTTGTTTTTTTGTCGCTTAATCCATTTCACAACCCTAATGCTTTAGTAGTATGTGCCGTATTACATTCAAAAAAGAACGCCTCAATTTTGTCAATATTATGTTTTCGTCTTGTAAAAACCTGTTCAGCAAAGTTACTTGATTATGATGTTTATTGTGCAAGACGAGATCTGTCACGGTGGCAATTGTTTCCTAAAGCCATATCCTCATCAACTGTTACAATCAAACTCTTTTTAAGGTTTGGAAAATGGTACGTATTGGTTCAATGGTGCAATGTCAGAATGTGTTCCCATATTAAGATGAATGTTACGAAGATGAAAAACTCAAACATTTTAAGATTTGAGAAGAAAAACAAAAACGAGATGAACAAAGCCTGAATAAAGAGACTATCCGAACAAATGGACAGCTTAGAATACCTGCATTTATCTCTTTATTTTTTTACAGCCGCGTACAGCAAAGCCTTTTTTTTTAATTCTTGATGGGGAAGCCTGATTTCTAATAATATTCTTATTATTCTCCCTTTCATTAATATTCTTATTAATGAAAGGGAGTGACCATCATTTTTTATTTCTGTTGTCCTGTGCTGTGGAGAGGACTGTGTTATCCCCACTGTATGCTGACTGGAATTCCCCAGCTTGACCTGCTGCCCTGGTGTTGTGAAGGACATCTCTTGTTCATAATGGCTCGCTGTCCTCTCGCTCATGCAAAAGCATGAAAAAGCGTTTTGAGCCAGTCTGGATAGTGCCTGAAACGCTTCAGCGATAGGGGGGCATTTTTGTATTGATGTGCAGTTTGATTAGAAAACAGTAACTTGCATTGACTCATGATAAACGGGTATTAGAAGTAAGGGAAAAAACATTTTACAACATTATCTTGCGAAGAATGAATACTGTTGGAGTGATTTGGCCAGTTTTCTTCTTTTTTTTTTTCTCATGTATTTGATATGTTTATAAGTGTAAACTTCTGGGAAGGTGTAGGTTAAAGTATTCACCATTAAATTTTAGCCTTCAATTTTGACTGGAGAGTAAAAAAGTTGGATTTAGGAATTATTGTGGACATCGTTCTGTATTCTTGTTAGAGCTAAAACTTGAAGACCTGGGTAAAACAGCATAGATAATATAACTTAACCTGCAAGCTAACACATTTTCCAACATATACAGCAAGGTCTTAGAATTGAAAGAAGATGTGCCTGCTCCCAAGCATGATTTATGTCTTGTCTCTAGTAGATCTCCAAGTCAGGGGCTTTGTATAGATTTGGCAGAAATAGATTTGGTCTTAGTGTCACACCATAGCTGTAGTGTCAGGATCAAGTGTCAAGCTGTCTGTTTACAACATAAGTCCATGTCATCAGATGCTGACATTGTCTGTGTAAGACTTTGGAGAACTTACCAGCTGTTGATAGTTACGTTAAATGTTTTGTCATTTTGGAGCAGAACATTTCTATAAAATTTTGGTTGATATCTACCATTTAAAATGTCTATGGCAGCATTAATTTGAACATAGGACTCTATTTGTTCTACTTTCACTTATTCCTTACTGAAAAGCAGCCAATCTACTTTCTAAAAAGAGTGGCTGTCTCCTCTGCAACAGTGAATACTAGCTCAGAATGAGAGGCCTTTGTCACTCCCCCTGCAATTGGGTTGGGCATGAATAAGTTACTATTCTGTGTCTTCCTCATTTGGTTCCTGTGTAAACCTAGGAATCGAGCGCTGATGTGAAACTTGGACAGTCCTTAACAGTGTGCAGCTGTTTGACTGAGGGTGTCTTAAACAATGGCTGGCGGGAGAGATCACTGATCTGCTGGACTTATTCATATTACCTCAGAGATGTTTGGAAAACGGCATCGAATACCTGCACAAGGGTCACCCTCAGTCAAGTTTGGATGTTACTGATGCATGGTTGACTCTAAACACGAGGAGGGAGGAGTACTGGGACTGAAGTAGATTGGTACTCTATCAACTTCCGAGTTGGCTAGATTTAGCGCTTTGGAAAGAAAGCACAAGGGACTGTCTCTTGGGGGTTATACTTTTTGGGTAAACCTGTAAGAACTGTTATCTCCGATGTGGTGATATGGTGACCCAGCTGACTCCAGAGTCATTTTCTTGTCCACTGTTATTGGACAGAAAGGATAAGACTGGAGATACTAAGTTTATGTTAATGTTGCTCATTGTTAAAGGTAAGTTTGTAAACTTGTTTAAAATAATTTTTTTCTATTGTGTCTCTTATATTCTTACTTTCAATATTGTTCAGCTTGAAATTCATGTATTTGGTTTTACATAAACCTCGTCATGTAATGGCTTGTTCCAGCTGGGAAGACGACACACTGTGGTCATCTTGAATGGGCATGATTCCCAGGTTCAATATGCATAACAGTTAAGACAGTGCCTTATGTTTTATCTCTGATGGTGCGCTGTATTGTTAAACAAACATATTAATCATCTAGATTTTAACTGTTGGTCTGACTGGAAAAACAGCCGATTGGTTGAATCCTATCTGCAAGTGTCAAACATAAGGCAGATTAAAAGATGAAAAGGTTAATATGGCATATTTGTATTATATATATATATATATATATATATATATATATATATATATATATATATATATATATATATATATATATATAAGTTTTTTTTATTTATTTATACTTTCAAAAAGTCATTTTAATTCTTCTAATAAAATGGAACTTCAAGAATAGCATGCACTTCAACTGCGGACTCGTGTATGATGTTGATGTTGGCTTCGTAGTTTGAGCTAATACACCTTTTGTATTAAACACGCATGGAGATTAAATCATAATCGTATAGCAATTACCATGGACAACTGTGAACAGATATTGTGTTTCTGAGGAAACAGGACAAGTGCATTTTATAGTTCAAAATAAGGTGGACGACAGTATTCAATACTTCTGACAATATATTTCAATAATTCTATAAATGGTATCTTCAAAATTTTCTTATTAAAAATTGACAATATGAAATATACGTGCTCCAACGTGGGTGATCTACAATCAGCTTTTCCAATGAAGTCTGCGTATTGATTAACAGTACTAGATATGTTGTTACTATCCATTATCACATTATAATGAAATAATAGTTTAGAAGAGACTGAAATGACATGTTTTATAGTATTTTCTATTAACATCTCCTGCAATATCAAGATAGTCCATAGGTGCTTTGACATAAGATGTGTGGTCTGATTAAGTGTTTAAATCATTTTGGAAAAAAAAGCTTTATCTGATATTTAACTATTTTAGCAGTTACTGCTTGTAGCATTTAAGAAATGAGATCATAAGGAAAGACTTTCACGAATTTAATTCCAAAGCATGATTGTAATGACTCTTCATTTTTAAGTTATGACTTGACATAAATATTTTATTGTTTGTATTGAGCTACTGTTAACAATGATCAGTGGTTGTAAAGGCTCACTGTAGCGGTCCAAAGACATTTGGATACATTTGGGTTGGCCCTGTTAACATTCTGTAAAGTTTTAAAGATTGCACCAAACATGTTGTATAAAATTGTGATTTCTTTCTTTCTTTATTATTTTCCCCAAATTTAGAGATATACACGTCTCGTCAAAAATGTGATGGACCACAGTGCTGCTAATCGAATATCAAGAAAGTAGCACAAATGTCCTTTGCCCCACAGGGATCTGCAGCTGGATGTCTCATCCGAGATTCAATACAGCAACTTGTTACTGTCCCCTTCATCCAATTCCAGCAGTAGTAGTTCCAACATGTGTCACAGAGGAGCCAACAGCTCCCCTGAAATCAACATTCAGGAGAACTGTCTTGGTGATGTGGATAACCCCACCAGCTCACTATCCAAGGGTGATGTGTTCTTTGGTGTCCATGCAAACTTGAACCAAACCTTCATTGCCAAGCCCGAAGGGAATGAAAACTTGAATGGAATGAGCATCCCTGAGATGGGATCAGAGAAGTCCAAGGAATTTAAGGAGATCACAGAGGATGGAAGGAACAATTCAGTGACGTCTCCAGATTCTGCTGGGATGGCAAGCCAGCCGGGTTCATGCGAGACATCCCGTTTGAGATCGACTGAGAATGACTGCTTCTCACTGAGCTCTGGGGATATGGTAATGAGGAGTAACAGTTTTTGCCTGGAGGACCATTCTCTTTTGGTGGTCTCTTCCCTGGAGGAAACCTCAATGTCTTTCCTTGCTGGCCATCCAGCATTGCCATCTAAGTCTAACCTGCTTTCAACCTCTCTGATAGATGACTGCAAAAAATCCCCAGAAAGCGACAGCGAGAACAGCATAGGCCATTGTGGTCTTGGTATGACTTTTATTCTGGCAGAGCAACCCATGGAGGAAAATGATAGTGCAAGATCGGATTGTCTTGTACCCCTGCCAAATGAAGGTAACAGAGGTCTTCTAATGACCTTTGACTGTGAAACATCTCCTGCAGACTGTGGGACAGAGGCTCAGTTTGCAAGTAAGGAAGAACAACTGCTTAATTTCCCTGCAGTCTTTACACCAGAACAAGGCAAGACTGTTGTGTCCACTCTGTCGGCTGTGCAAGACACTGAGAAAGATATTCATACCTCCACTCCAATTCAAAACAATGGCAACACAATAGCCAGCCGACCATCCTTTTCTGAGTCTCCCTTTAACTCCGGACTTCAAACTGTGAAAAAGCAGGAAATATCTATCGCTTCTAATCCTTTAGAAGAAGAACGATTGTCTTCGGCCAGCAAATTCAAGAAAATAGCAATTAAGAAATTTCCCAAGTCAGACTTCAGCAATATCAAATCTAAAGTTGTTTCAAGAAATGTGCCTCAAATGTCGGTGCCAGGCACTATTTCACAGCACAAGGCCTCACATGCTAATTTGAACAATAAACACACTGTTGCACATAAAGGAGCAACTATCAGGAATAGTCCTGCCAAGGTAAGAAGTTGCCCCGCACTGGTTTCAACAACCTCTAAAATAGTTAGTGGTTTTAGGAGACAAGGGAATACAAAAGCTGCAGATTTAGGTGTAACAATGATGATGTCATCCATGGAGCCTGCCGTGGATAGACAGAGTAAGAGTGCTGCATCCCCACCGTACTCCCCCCTAGCTGGAAATAAAGATATTTCATCAGTTCAAAACAGAATCACGACCTTTGAGACAGATCATGCATTCTCAAACCAAGTGGCAGATAATGCAGCACACCAAGTTGCCAATGAGAACCTCTGCCTCTCGGTCTTAGAAAAATCCCCTGATGGGCAAACGGATCCAAAGCAAACTTCTAAGAAGGTTGTGTCAAACAAAATTGAGGATGGGTCAGGTTCCGCATTAAGCCAGGATAAGCTTCTTGTCCTCAATACAAGGCCTCAATGCTCATTGAAGGGTTCATCTTCGTTGTCTCGGCCCCCCAAGGAGAAAAAAACACCTCTAAGATTGTCGACCAGTTATACCATTCCAAGAGCCGACACCCACCTTCACCAGACTAAGCCAGGGAACCTGAAATGCTCTTCCCAGAATAAAGAGACCATACGCCCAGAGGCTGTTAAAAGTCCTTCTGAAAACTCCACAAGAGACTTCAAGAAGATAAACTTGGTGGTGAGTATGGAGTTATACTGTGAACAATTTAAACATCTAACAACACTTCATTTCCACACTTCAAGTACTAAATGAGAATTTGTTCATTTTGCAGGCAGAGTCCAGCAAATCTAAATCAGCAGGAGCCTCATGGAGTCAGAGCAAGAGCAGATTTCAAGGACTACTAACTCCTCGACGAATAGGAGGAACACCACAGTCAAAGGTTCCAGCAGCCAGTCCCATGACAGCTTCATTCTCAACTAAACAGAGGAAGGCAACCCTGGGGAAGGAGGAAGGCAAGGCCTCCAAAGATATAGCGACACCACAATACAAGCAAAAAAGCAGTAAAGGTGATGGTTTACTACATTAGTATGACAATGTTAAATACTATTACTGTTGTCAGGTAAGCTCTGCCTGTGAGAAAATCACAAGTCTTGACAAAAGTCTAAAGACTGTTCATTTATGTCATAAAGGGGAAAAATTCCTTTTAGAAAATATTGACGTAAGCATTTATAACTAAAATCTAATTATCTGCTTTTGACTAACCAGAGAAATTCTAATTTTTCTAACTATTCCATTGTGTAAATGGAAAAGGATGTGACATATCAGTTTAAGGCTGTATATGAGAGCACAAAAGTACAGTAAAGGAATTCATTACAGTGTCACTGGAGGGTTGTTTAGGATTGACACGTCTTAGGTATGTATTTTTGTGAGGGATTATTAGAATCCTTCAAAAAAACATAAGGTTGCACGGTAGTCCTCAAATTACTAGTAAGCATTTGAATTGTTGATTAACGTGCTGCCATCATTGAAATAAATAATGACAATGTCCTATGCACATTATACATAACTTTATTTGATTTACATAACAATGCTCTATTTAGATATTCTGCTGTAAACTAAAGTAATGCTGTAGGAAAGCAGTCTCTCCATCAGAGGGGGACATTGAGCAGTTTTTCCAATAGACCTAGAGTCTTCCTGATTGGCTCCAAAGTAAAGGCACTGGATGCAGATATCACCTCTGATGTCATGCCCAGGTCTGTGGCACGGAAAGTTCCTCTCCTCCATTGCATCTCAAAGTAAGAAGAGTCCTGAGGAAATGGGGGGAGGCTTTCCATTAGGGGGAAGCCATCTGCACAACTACAATAAGCAAGTAAGGGGAGGGAGGTTTTGAGGTCACACATATTCTTAAAGTGAAAAATAGCTCTCGGAGCACAGTAAAACAGAAGCAACCTTACTTTTCCTTGCGTTTTTCTCAAACTGTCCCAATCCAACACACACACACACGACAACATTTGGCCAAATTTGGCCTGTCAGACGTTTTCACTGCCTGTGCTTTTAGTCAGGACCAGTGAGCTCTTTATGTGTATTTGTGCTGCGGAATTGAATAAAATACGATACCCAGCCATACTATGAAGTGTTACGAGAAACGTGCCTCAAATGTCGGTAGTAGGCACTGATTCAAAGCACATAATATTGATGCATTCTATTCCAGACTGTCGAACACCACAGACCGTAGGAAAGGCATCCCTTGGAACTATCAAGCTGAAATTGAATCGATTGCTACCACCTCAGACTGCAGTCCATCCGTCATCTATGGGCCTTCCCTCCACTCCTGTTTCTAGAATACCACGCAAGACCCAGGGATCATCTAAGAGCCATACTGAAGCTGTTCATTCCGAGCAGAGTGAAGGTACTGGTAGAACAGAACTTCAGCCTTTATAAGGATGTTGTTCCATTTTTCCTGTAATCTGATGTGCAGTTCTTAGAAGCTTTTAAATATAGGTCTAAAAGAAGTTATATGCATGCTTTTTTCAGGGTCAAACAACAGTGTTCTCCCCTCCCATTCATTTCCAAATGGACAATCGACCCCCTTCAGGGTGGGGCTTGGATATAAACCTTCCCTTGGGCAAATCATTTTTGATTTAATACCACCAAGACAACAGGGGCTTAGCATCTTAAAAATGAAAACACTTGTTTTTATTAGGTTAAGCTCTGTAGGAAAATAGACCATTATATATTTTATATATATATATATATAAACATACCAACATACAGCTTACCATTTGAATGGCTTTGTAATAGTATTTAATTGATTAAACACAAAAGGAATTGAGCACAATTGCGAGAGTGGGCTCTTTTCCTCTCAGCATCTGAACTGTATTCCAAACTGGATACCCCCCACAATGTGGTTGTCATGGCAGCAGTTTCTATTCCAGTCTAGTTCACACACATCCTTGCCTGGAGGAAAGTGAGTTGATAAACAGTGCAACTGACGTCGTCTGAGTTGTAGCGACTGAACAGCATCTGCAGTTTTTGTGATTAAAGAAACAAATGGCTGGTTTCACAGGACTGCGAAGCTGCACATGGACAGAATTACCTGCTCTTGTTTTCAATAACTCCTCAATAGCACAGGGTGGTGCAGCAACCAGCTGCGATCTCACACTCTTGACCTGCCTCCTCATTGGATCCTATCGCTTTTGTATAATCCCTTTGTTGGCGGCATTAAAGGGTAAAAATAAGAGGCTTTGGAGAAGTAAGAGATATTGGAAGTTGAAGAGTGATATTCTTTGGACTATTTAGTCATTTTAACTAGCATAACTGTTTTTATTTCATATCAGATATTCAGTTATGTTGGTGGATTCTTTATTTGCTCCGTCTTGCTACAGTAAACGGTGACATAATGTTTGGGTTGGCATCACTTTTATTTTTTGTTTATCAAGAATATTATTGATGACATTATTGATAAAACAGAATTAATTTATAGCGTTGCACCTGGGTATGCGTAGGTTACATCAGAAATGGTCAGTTGACGTTTACTAATTGTAGATTACATTTTCTTAAATTGAAAGTGTTAAACCCATACTGAAATTGTGAAGTTAATAGGTATTGCGCAGTGAATTTCATGTGCTTGTATAAAAAGAAAAAATGCTATAAAAAATTTGTGACATGACTTGCTTGACCTATATTTATTTACCTTTCTCACAGTTTCTGGAGGAGCAGCATGTAAGCAGACCGCAGTAAAAACTAATAGCCTAAAAGCAAGATTTGGCACATCCCTGGCAAAAAACTCTGGACAATGTGAGTCTTTAAATCTGAAATTATTTTTTCTTATCTTGCATTCCTCTAAAAAAAAAAAAAATAGTCATTGTTTTTAAAGCTATTGACCCTAAATTCTAATCAGATTTTAAATCTCCATTTTTAGAGTAAATGAGTGTGACCACATTGATTTTTCCAACTTTGAGCAAATCCTCACCCTATGACAAGGAAACAATCCGGTTGACTCTGAGTCCAGAACACTACAGAAAGGAGCTACTGTTTATATTTACACATATTTACATTTATTTGGTAACAATTATATAAGATTAGTTCTGTGTTTGATTAAACCTCATGACTTTGTTGCAGCATAAAAGCCCTCATTGGTTGGGCTCAGTCTACAGTGCTCCTGCTACAATAATGGGTCAGATTAATTCCTGCCTTGTGTCTCATCTGGATCTTCTGCCTCTAACAGCTCTGACCACAACATCCAAACTTGCTGCTTTAACCAGTCAAGGAGCTTCAAATTCTACTGCCAGTCCACTGAAGAGGTGTCCTTCTGCTAAATGTGTTCGAACGTCCTCAAGTGGCCCAGGTAGACTATTCTACTGATTGTATTTTTAAAAGCACTTGTGTTCTTTTTTTATTACTATTAAACTATTGATGACATAGTTATAATGCTTCTGCTGTTGCTCAGAGTTATAATGAACTTGTGGTATTTTATGAGATTTAATTTTTCTGATTTTGGAATTCTGTCCATGTGGTTTATTTGCAGCCCCTTTTTAAAAAAAATTTAACATATATGATTTCTGTAAACAAAATCGCACTAGAGCTGTAATTTACTATTTCTGTTTTGCCTGTTCTCTAGCATGGCTGCAACTAACGACTATATTGATAGTTGATTAATCGTTTCAATAAATGATCGATTAATCGGATATTTTTTTCCTCCTGGTTGAATAAAGATAAGTGAAAATTAAAATAAACACACAAATACTACATGGCATTTATTTTGCAATAAGCTTTTGAATCTAGCTTTAGGTAGTTTGAGGCACATTCAAACTCACGATAAAAACAAAGATGAAATCTTCTTTCCAAAATGTCTTATAATAAACTTTACTGCCTTTATAACTGACTGTTAAACCACACAGGTTGCTATTCCGACAGTGTATTTGCTGTAACTGTAATTTAGTCGTTTCACGTTGCATCACATCATTGCTGATACAAAAGTTAAATAAAAAATATGAATAAATGATATAAAAAAAAAATATATAAAAAATTAACAACTACATTAGGCTAACTCGTTTACAAGTTGGATGCAGCCCACATGCAGAGGTTTGCACTCGACAGGCAGCAACACGCTTTCAGCAGTAATCTGAAACGTCTCCATGAGATGTAATGTGTGTGGTTTTAACGTAGGGCCACATTTGTCACGTGAAGATCATCATCGTGATTTAATAATAGTTATTTGGTACTCTCGTTGTCATTAACAATTCACTACATTTTAAAAGTCACGTTGAACCCAACAAAATTAAGTACATGTCCTTAAACAATGAGCTAGCTTACTAGCTTACAGAGACGAGTCTTCATCGTCTACAGAGCCAACGTGCCTCCGCTTCAAATACTCTAGGATTACCAACGTAGTCCACGCCAAGACAGGCCAGCTTTGCAAATCTTGCAGTTTTCAACATCTTTGGCCCTGTTGAGGGAGAAATGCTTCCACACCTAGGATGTTTTCTGTCCCGCGATGGTGTTGCTAGTGGTGACTTCCTTCTTGCCACTTTTTTTTTTTTTTAACTTAATTGACAAATGGTATCATACAATAGCTCAGAGAAAACCAGTCAAGGCTTGATGCAATATATAATAACAATAAATAATGACAAAATAATAAAGTAACAACAAGAAAGAATAAAAACAAATTAAATACATTGTAAATCAACATAAGGCTTTAGTGTTTACGTTGTGCTTAACATTAAACAGGAAGACAGTCAGGTTGGGTTTTTGTTTTAGAAATTTGCTGGTATGGATATGGAATTTAGCTAGTACAGAGAATAGGTTGATAATGTACACCTTCTGACCAAATAAGATAGTTTCAATATTCAATTTGAATTGGGTATGTAATTTTCTATTTAAAAAGATTAAGGCCATTCCGAAAGGTCTGACTGATATAGGACATTCCCAAAAGAGGTGAGTAATAGTTTCATCAAACTGGAGACAAATATAATATAGAGGGTCTACATTTATCCTGTACTTTTCAACTGCTGAGTTTACGGAGTAGCATCTGTTTAAAATTTTAAGAGACACCTCTCGAACCTTGTTTGTCACAAAAAAGTATCTGGGTAAAACCCAAGCTTTCTTCCAATCTATATCAAAATATAATTTGTTCCAAAAAAAACGCAGAAGCAGGCTTACAGATCATATCTCTTTGAATGAATCAACTCTCTTAGACACTTGTTTGTTTTTGTACTCAAGAACGGTTCGGATTTTCCTATGTATAACTCTGTCGAGATAGTTGGGAGTATGGTAGGCCTGCATGAGGATGACATCAAAAACTTAGGCCTGATGAGTTTGCATCAAACGCATAGAATAGTCTCTAGAAAGTATAGGAATTTTATATTCATACAGGAGTTCGCTCCTCTGTAGAAATAAAGATTTGTACCTAAAACATATTCCGGTTATTCCATATATAGTATGTGTGAGCGGAGAAATTGTGTTTGTATACCAACGACCAGAATAAAAGTAGCTGTTTATGGAAATTGGACAGTTTTACAGGAAGTTCTTCTGTATTTTTACATCTTAATAAAAAGTTTAAACCTCCCATGGCTACAAATAGATTTGTTGATATAAAGTTCCATAGCGAATTTGGCTTCCTTCTTATTACGCAGTGTCTCAGGCGGTGTCTGATGACGTCACCGACTAATCGACTATTAAATTCGTCGACAACTAAATTCATAGTCGATTACATCGATTATTCGATGCAGCCTTATTCTCTGTTGTTACAGTCTGTTGTTACAGTCAAAAAAACATGTCATACGACCCTGATTCCAAAAGTTAAATGTAGTAATTTGCAAATGTTTTACAAAAGCACCAGACTCAGCTCATGTAGGAATCCTTTTCATAATGCTCCTTTCACACTCAAACATGATACCATCACCTGTTATCATGTAACCTATTTACTTGTGGAATTTTCCCATCAGGTGTTATTGTTCATTAAGATTCCCAGTGTATTGCTGCCCCTGAAACCGATGTGTTTGAAAGGTTGCTATAAATAACAACAACGGTTGTTGTTATTTCAGTGATGGATATTTCTGATGACTTTCATTAAGTTTGGGAATTATTTTCTTTAATATTTAAGTCAAAGCCATCGGCCATTGCCACACAGGCAGAATTGTGCACTAAGCTGTGGCTGTGAAATCTCTTTTTGCTTTCAAAACAGGGGGTTAATCTTTCGTTTACCTAACTTGGTCACTAAAACGTGCCCTGGGCATGAGTAGTTGGGATATCAGTAGGTGGGTTTACTAGGGACACTTTACTCCTTTCCGAATTAATCCTTTCCGAATTGCAATGTCGGTCGCCTGTTTACATGACGTGATCTTTTCCGACCCGGTGTTTACGTGCATCAACTCATCTAATCGGAAACGATTTCCCACATGCGCGGACGATCCACATTGTCGTTCATAAGGTGGCAATAATGCTTCGGTCAGCTCGGTGCTGACCGCCAACAAGAGCTCAGAAGAAGAATACGACAAAGAGGACGTACGCAGAGGGGAGTTTTCGCCCATCTAACCGTCCAAAAATGTTATAATATTTCAAAGTTGCAATGAATAAATCACTCTCCGATGCAGACCGGTACTGTTGTGAAGTCGCCGTATTTAAAATGCGTCGCTGTGCTGAAAAAAACTTAGCACGTCACGACGCTGGGCATGCGCACATATGACGCTGGGCATGCGCAGATACAACTCAAGCAGACTGCTTCCGATACAGCTTACTTGCAGCGACTGGCTATTGGAAAGGCTTTCCGAAATGATTTAGACTACCTCCTTGCAAAGGAATGAAATCTAAATCCGAAAGGCTTCTTCCATTCGGAAAGGGGTGTTTACATGCAGCATTTCTTAACGATTACACGTCTTTTCCAAATCTAATCGGAATTAGGCTGTCCATGTAAACCCACCTAATGTTGAATCCATGACCAGTGTTTTTTTTATTAAAAAAAACAAGGAAATTATTCCTTTAGTGCCAGACTGACATTTTAGGAGAGCTGGAATTAATCTTGTGTGTGTTTTACTCACTGGAGCAACTAGTACTCTTGTTTCATCCCAAATGTACTATGATTATTTTTGTCCCTGGTCTCCGGGTTAAAGCATGGGAACCTTGTTGTGATTGTTGAACAGTACTGTGGGAACATTGTAGCTTCCTGTCCTTTAAAACATTCTTATCATGATTTTGAAAGGTTATGTCCAAATGTGGTCATTTAGTTTTATTAGGTAATTAGAATAATTCCTTAAAAGTCTTTTATTATGTGCATTGCATCCGAGATACCCATGTACTTTTTTGGACCTATTTCTGTTGAATATGAGATTTCTCAATGTAACATGATTAGTAATTCAGTAATGTTTTCATCAGATATCATGCATTGTGTCATTATGTGATGTCATTTTTGAACATGACTATGATCCCAGTGTTTGTTTGTTTTTCCAGGAAGGGAAGCACAAAAATAAATGTAATGAACAATATTTTTCTTTAAGGTACTTATACATATGTTACAAGTAACATAAAAGTATTACAGTTGGAGAAGGAAAGTTTGCTTCTTACTAACAACTAGTTATTTTTTGCGGTTCCCTGTTACTATTCAGAGTTAAAATTGACATATCAATAAAGTTGTCTCTTTATGCTTTTTGCACAACCAACAGAGGGCAGCCTAGTTTAAAGAAACCCCTTATGGCTTAAAATCCACCACAAATAAAATTAATGAAAGCTGAGCAGCACAGCTCAACTGGTCTGGAACTGAGTCGAAGGAAAATATTTTAAAGTACTCCTGCTGAACTAATGTACTGTCCATGATGTATGACTGAATGCATTGGGGATATTGAGATGGAAAATCTACTTTTTTTTTTTATATTGAATGATCTGTGGACTGTATTTGAAAGCTACAGTACAAGCCCAACAGAGATAGAATTGTTGACTAAACCCACGTACTAGGCAACACACATGGCATAATAACAGTGGTGCCCTTTTTTTTTTCTTCATCGTACCATCCACTGAGGTATTAATGTTTGGTTTATGTTAGACGCTGTGCCTGTCTCCTATTCCCAATTATTTGCTTTAAGTATGAAACACAGAGAGGCCAGCCAATGAGAAAGTACTTCTGAGGTGAACTGGACATCCAGATACGGTTCTGTGTAATGTGAAGTCAGTCTGTGGCATCTGAACTCCTCATCTCCAGGAACAGTTTTCAGCAGCACCGTAGAAGATTAATCCTCTTGACAGTAGATATACCCTTTTAGAGTAGATCCAGCATTATTTTACAAATAAATGCTGCTGCTAAAATGATACGTTACTAAATCTTAGTTTAGTTAGTGTAATATTGAATATGTTCCAGATGTGGTGGTTCAGAATGGACATTATAAAGACTTTGTGGGCAAGGTTTGTACTTACAAGGTTTTGAGCAAGTAACTAGGGTGGATTCAACTAAAATACATCTAAAGTAGATTCATCATTTGTTTCATTGCACCAGAATCACTGCCTCTATATCAGAATTATTTGTTTTTGTTTCATGTTTAATTTCCTTCAACATCAGTTAATATGGCAACAGGCCAGCAGTGACGTAGTAAATTCCACTCACAGCTGTTTTCACAGCTGTGTTACGTAAGAGCCACTACATACTCCTCATAAACTTTCCTTTCAAGCAAAGATTTTTACATCGATGTCTGATATCAATAAGTAAATTTTTCCCTTCATCGATCCACACTGTAACTCAAAGTGGTGGAAATGTTGGTTTATTTCAGTGTTGTGTTTTTGTTCTGTTTTGGTGTCTGTGTTTTAGCAGAGTAAGATTGTAGATTATAGGAGGAATAACGTATTTATACAGCGGATGTAAATTTTGGCTGCATCAATGCAGTTTAACTTAAATCTGTTGGCTCTGATGAGCGGTCTCTGTAGAGCACAAGATTGAATAACATCTTCTCCTTCGTCTTTCGGCTGCTCCTATTTGGATTTGCCATAGCGGATCACCTGTTTCCATCCCTAGGTCGGTACCCTGCTGGCAAACTGTACCAGTAATGGTATATGTTAACTTGGGCCCAAACAGATCCGGTTTGGAAGTCAGTTTTGTGTTCTGCATATGGATTTGGCATAGATTTTACGCTCCATGCCCTCTCTGACACAACCCTCCCCATTTATCCGGGCTTGGGACCAGCACTAGAGGTACACTGGCTTATGACCCCTTTGTGGCTGGGTTACAAGGTTGTATTACTTTACGGAAAACTAATTGAATTCAGAGGGTCCATCTTGACATTTTTGTTACCAGAGGATTCTTCACAGGATTCTTCTTCTTCTTTCACAGTAGACAGAAACATACTGAAGGCAAGCTCCAGCAAGCAGCCGTCTCAGCAGCGAGCGTCTCAACCAATTCATAGAAATGGACCTCCGGATGTTGTACCAGCAAATGTTGCCGGGGATGTGAGAAAGGACCAGAGAATCCAGCACCTCGGTGAACTACTGGCAGCTAGTAACTGCAGATTTGAGGCAGTGGCCATTGTCTTGCAGCAAACCTTGGCCGAGGTATGAACATTTTATTTATGGTGGAGATTAATTACCTCCACCAAGGAGATATTGTTAGTGCAATTGGTTGGTTTGTCTTTCTGTCTTTTAGCAGGATCATACAAACTGTACTCTCGAAACAGAAATGCAAATGGCAATTCTATTTATAGCAACATGGTGGGGAGTGATTGTAAGGGGCGTCATACACGGACAGACTTAGAAACTCTCCGAAACAAAACACTTGCTATCTAATCCAACAACTGAAGCACTGCTTGAATCAATTAAATGCTAGATTTCTGTATTGCATTTGCATTTCAGTTGTAGTGATATTTTGTTTATGTAGACAAGCATGACCCTAACTGTTTCTACAATATGAACGTGAAAGCTGGGTGTTGTTTTTGGATCTGTTTTAATAGTTACACCATGGGACTAGCTTTCCACAAACTGGATGCCCGAATTGATTATTTTATGCAATAAAAACAGGCTTGTCTTATCAGGATTCCCTGAACAAAACTCCTAGAAGTATACTTCCTCATGCTGCTGTCCTGACAAAATTATAGCATCGTACTTGGATGCAATCAAAAAAATACATACAACAGAAGTCCCCCAATCTAGTATGATGAAGTAAATAATACAAACAACCCTCCAATATGATAAATTAAATGATTGCAGTCAAGGTTTTTGGATAGAAGAAGAAGAAGCCTTTATTTGTCAGATACAATCATAGAAGCAGTACAACGTAGCGAAATTGGTTCTCTGCATTTAACCCATCCCTGAGGCGCAGTGGGCAGCTACCTGCAGCGCCCGGGGAGTAGGTGGGTTCAGGATCTTGCTCAAGGACCCTTTGACATGTAGACTTGCTGGGGCTTGAACCAGCTAGCTTCCGATCAGGAGACAGCCGCCCTACCCACTGAGCTACAGCCGCCAGTGGTATTGTATTGTATTATATAATATGACATACTGACTATAACAGATAGGGCGTGGGGGGAAATACTGTTTCAGTACATAAAATGTCATAGGTTATTTAAGTCACCCTGGTTAACTTTAAAAGTGTCCTTGTCAAGTGTTTTCTCACATGTTGATTGAGTAAAACCACCGGAAGATACCTTTTATATATATATTGATTAAAGAAATAAGATCATATTTAGTGACTGCCATTAAATTATGACGCCCATCTTAAATTCTTTCCATTCATGGTTTTTAGCATCCAGATTATATTACTTTGACATAAACATTGTCCTGTGGTCTGCGTTTGAGAAAAGGGTCTTCCTTATTGAGCTCGCTCTTACCTGGGAAGCAGGAATGACCGCAGCTCACAAAATGAAACAGCTGAAATATTCAGAGCTGGTAGCAGAGTGCCAGAGGCCGGCTGGAAAGCCAGAGTTTACCCTGTCGAGGTTGGATGCTGGGGTTTTGTCAGCAAAGCAGCTGTCGAACTGCCCCAAGAAGCGAGATTATCAGGGGGCAAACCTGAAAATTGCGGCGAAGGTGCTTGGGGAGGAGGCAGAAAAAGCCAGCTACTGACTGTAGATAATATTTTATCTCGGAATTCCTGGATGAATTATTTAATGTAACTATTTTAGTCCCCCCTTTTTTTGTCAATGATATTGCATGTTCACTTAGTCCCCGTTATAGTAAAGTGACTATGTCTGTGTCAACTAATCTTGGCCATCGCTGAAGAGAAACATTTATTGTCAATTTCATAAACAAAATTGACATTTAAAGAAAGCCTTGCTTCATAGTATAACTATGTGTAGGAATGGACAAGTCTCTGTGCATAAAGTGTTCTCATTGAATCTGAATCTGGTGGTCATACCAGGGATTGGAGGCATCTTTGTCATTATTTGCTTTTGACTTGATATGGTGAAGAATTCCCCCCCCCAAAAAAAACTAAGCAAGGAATGACCACTGCTCCTTGTCATTTGTTTGTATGGAGCTAGTGAGCATTGGGTCTAGTATGATATACATTCTGTCAAATACAGATTCTGTTACATTATTCATTTCACAGCAGGAATTCAAGGTCATTCCAAATAACTAGAAAAATCATTGACAGTTTCACTTTAAGTTCTTGCGTTCTGATATTCACAATTATACTGGGAATTTGTAACTTGATCTGAAACCATTAGTGATTCATCTTAGTCCGCCATCAAGTGTTACTCTACACCTGTGGTGGTATGGTATTGATATACACTGGAGATGTATCAACTCTGTGCAGCGGGCTAGATGTCCCGCAGAGTTACATAGTCTTCATCCATTGAAAAAACATGAGATGAGGTTAAAATAACAGACACAGCAAACACAACCATTTGTAATGTCACTATTTTAAGTGTTTCACAAAAATGACTAACGTGCAGAATGAGAATCTATAGCATATGACAGTGTGGGTTTTTATGCTTTTACTCTGATTCATTTTGGATATGATTTTTATGTAGATTCACTTTTACAACGGGTTTCATAAAGAAATGGGAATGAAAAGTAGCAACAAAAAAAAAGAAAAGCCGCAACTGTGTCTGAGGGTGAAGACAATCAGGAAAATCAGGGTCAGAAAAAACTCCTGTCATTAGTAATTCTACATGTGTATTGGAAGCTGTTCTAACACAGTCCTTATTCAGTAGATGGATGCATTAATAACAAGCTGTTTTCTTGTTTTTAATACAGGCATTCAGGGGTCAACAAATAGCTTGTAATTTTAGTTAATTCTCCATTGACTGCAAAGACTCATTCAGATGTTGGAAATGTGTTAATGTGTTATATAATTTTATAATTAAGATATTCTAAAGCCTCTAGTCTCACAGAAGATTGTATGGTAGTGGTGCAGAGGGCTGTGGGGGTGTTTTAATGTTCTGATGAGTAATAGGGGATGGTTGTAAGCCAAAGCCTCTCCACATATCCCCTGGGAAGGTCACTGCACAGTCTTGCTCCATCAGCTTGATGCCGGGCAGCTCTGTACAATTTATCTTTTTCTCCTCTCTGCCTGCCCTAAGTGCTGTCTTAAAGTGACCTCACCCCTCTGATTTGGAGGCAATTCGTAATCACACTGTAGCCTGCCGCTTTAATAGCTGTAATACGGTAAACAGTCTGCAGTCACTCACAACAGCAAGTGAAGCGGCTTTCTCATATCTGTCTCATAGAAGTCTGAGCAGTTTGGGAGGAGATGTGGAAAGTGGTGCGTCCACCTGCACCACTCTTACTGGGTCATCATAGCTGGGGGGGGATTCTGGCAAACAGCACAAGGCAAAGACTGGATAATGGGCTGTACGGGCAGCAGAGCGTGCCTTAGAGCTCCGTGCACTGCAGAGAGGGTAACACAATTCTACATCATTCTACTCTACAGTGAGGAATATAAGCCGATCTGACGTACAGCAGGAGAAACTGGAATATATTTTCTTTTTCTTTTTTTTTAAAAGTCATCCGTGAAGTGTTCTGGGTTTTTTACCTTACATTTTGCCTGAATAATTTTTCAGTCTGTGTGATGTAATACTTGTTGTGTCTGGTTGTTTATGTGAATCGGCATAGAGAGAAAAATGCGGTCAATAAGAGAAACTGTTTGAGTCATCTCTGCGTCAATTTTGAAGTCTGGAGGATGCAGCTACAACGTAGCCCCCCTCTCTGATGCTAAACGGAGCCAGAAAATGAGACATCAGACTGTGAGGCTGGCGGAATGCTTGCACCGAGACTCAAAACATGAGTTGAAAATCAAGTTCTCCATTTCCTTATTGTTTTCTATGTGAGCTGCTGTACTGTAATTTAATTTGATGGTTGCATCAAGGTCCCACCATGCCTGAGCCTTTGTTCTGGTTAAGGTGAATTCTTAATGCTGGCCTCACTAATTTATAACTTGTAAGTTAAGGAGGTTGTCGCAAAAATATAACGGACGTCTTCATCAACATGTGGATGACGTTGTATTTCTCATTCCTCTCTCTCTCTCTCTGTCTCTCTGCAGCGTGATGAAGCCAGAAGGCAATGCAGCAATCAGTGCCAGGAGCTGGTCAACCTGCGGGGAGAACTGGGTAAGTTAGGTCGGCTTGGTCAGAGCCCAGCTCTGTGAAAAGTTAAAATCCAAAGTACAGTCCTATGACAGAGACGGGGTTTTGTTCCTTTTCTGATGTTTCTTCAGTGGTTTATATTACAAGATAGAAATTGTGTTAGGTCATTTTGGTATAGATAATGATGGAAATATTGCGCTGTAAATGTCCATAGTTTGATAGTTGGTTATGTTGTTTTTTTTCCAGAATGAGTATTTAAGTATTCATTTGATTCATGTATTTTGTTTCTGTGATCAAGTACAGTAGTAAATCTGAGTAAGTGGTGATTTTATTTTGATGTCTAGCATATGATAGGTGTTGTTGTACTTGGATAACATCGATTCAGCCTTTATATTGCACAGTTTTCTAGACTGACACTCATGCAAGTGGATTTATCTAAATAAAGTTGGGTTGTTTAATTATAGGAAATGGTTTGATGCTGCTCCTGTAAGTGATTTGGGCTGTTATTAAGTATGGTCATGTTCCTTGATCGAGAGAACTGATGTGTCCGAATTGTTTTTGTGAACTCATTATCATCATTTTTAAAGTATGATTAGTCTTGTTTGTTTTTGCCCACCACACAGACATCCTGTGGTTCCTCCCCTAATGGCTTTCTCCTCTTCTGAAAATGTTTCTGTCTACCAATACTTGTGTTTTAATTCTTGCTCGGCTAATAGTGTTGTGGCGCCTCGGGACGTCCACATGACTGCTCTTATATACTGAGCAGAGTTCTATCTGGTGCTTTAACACTTTCTTAACCTCAGAGACTGTGAGACCCTCACTGGCCCCAGATGGACCTTTTTCCATTCTGATTAGAAACCGTTGTGCAGTCCAGGGTCATTTCTTTAAGTGTGCTTTAGTGAGTTTCCTTCTCAGACTGTGTCACTGCCTGGCTCTGCAGTGATCTCACTTCTCATACACCAGTAAATTACAGTCTTGGGCCACAGCCAAAATTGTGATCCAATCACACCCTGTTTATCATTCCTCGCATTCAACATTACATCTGTTAGCCTTATTCACTATCCGTTTTATCTATAATACTTCTAAACCCTATCATCCTGCTGAATTAGAGACAAAATGCATCTAACTTTAGATTAAATGGGCACTCCTCCTGTGTGTGAACATGACGTAAGGTGCCATAAAATACCGTTGCGCGACAGCTACAGGCTGTTGTCAGACTATAATCACCAGCCCATAGTCAAAGTGACTGTAGCATTTATCTAGTGGAAGAAAGTGGTTCAAACCAGGTTCAACACTCTGTAGCTCTATTGCACAGAATGACATTATGCCACATCACAAATATATATTGCATATATCTCAAATAACCATCATTACTAAATAATACTCAACAACTAGTAACATTTACTTGTGCGATCGCCAAAAAAAGCAAAAATATGATAAAATGTAAAAAGCTCAATGCGGATTCATCAGCGTTTCCACATAGACCCCAGCTAAGCTGCTGGGCATTAACATACATGCTGAAAGGCACAATAGTGACATTTGTTACACTCATTAAAGCTCGTCACCATTTTAAGACTATGTCAATCCCTTTATCTTTCTTTAAAAATGTCTCAGTGACATGCTTGGCAGTGTTTGTGATTTTAGTTCAGCCTGTCACTAAACTCCTCATTCACCGGAAGCTCTGGTGATTTGTTAACTTTCGCTTTCTTTACTTTTTCCTCTCCTCGTACATTCATAAAGCACAGAACATTTTTATCTCATTTATTTTTAGTCCATAATATTGGCGTTCCTCTACTCCTGTCCTTTTAAAAAAAAATTGCCCGAAAAGCCCACATTGTCATTCCTTGGCGTTGCCTCATTTGTACTGTAACTAAGTGACCCCACTAGTTTGGTGAAATTTACAAAGCTTTCAACTTGATTTGCACTCCAGCACTTAAAAATGTGGTCCGTTCTGGATTTGGTCACTGTCGACCTCTCCAGTGCACATATTAAGACTTTGTGACAGAGTTGAGAATTTGTGTGGCTGGTTTACAAAACAAAAGCTTCTAATGATGTAAACTTAAAAATTGTAAATTATCATCTTCGGGGGGGAAAAGAAAGGAGCCTGTATTCAAGAACTCTTTTTACCTATTTTGCTGACTTAAAGTCTATTTACTATATCCTCATCTGGCTACGGATGACCACAGTGTGGATTGCACATGCAGTCATTTGTAAAGCTGGGTGTAAACCGTACGATTTGAGCACAATTCACACTTGCAAATTAGCCTCAGGACTGCTGGCCCGTCCGATGGTGTTAGTCCTTTGTCGTGGAATGTACGTGAGGTCACATGTGCTGATAATCAGCCTCCAGACAGCGGTCAGATGATCGGTCAGGTTTTCTTGCGTGTTAGAAATTATGGGTCAGGGAGGGTCCTGACTCTATCAGCTGACCTCAGCATAATCTTCTCTCGCTGCGCCTGTAAGAAGTGGCGGAGTTTGTTTGTCTTTTTAGTATATTGTTAACAAATTCACTTTTTTTCTGCTTTTGTACTTTCAAACAAAACTTAATTGACAATTGTAAATAGCAACAGCATGCTGCAGAAGCCGGATGGGTCGTACAGTGTGAGCACTCATGTCGTGCAGGTGGATCTGATCGTACAGTTTGAATACACCAGTGGTAAGTTTCCACAAACGTGTGATTCGTACAGTGTGAGTTAAGTTTAAACGGCCACGACTCAAAAGTCCTACAGTGTAAGCCCAGCTTAACAGAAAGCTGGAGTTTTCCATCTTGGACTATGTTTGGTGTCCCATTTTTACATGAAAGCATAACTTGGCTAACGTGCAGTTAGTGATCCAAACTTCCTGTGCCCTGTTTTAATAACTAGTACAGCCGTACAACACGGAAACTCACACCGATGTACCCTAGCAGAGGGGAACCCTCAGGGCGGTCTAGGCCTTTAGTGAAGCCCAAACATACCAGCATTTCAAAAGAAATATTTACTTTCTTACATTGAATGATTATTGTCTACTTACTCTAATTATGGCCTAATTTTCTATCAGGTTTGCCACAGAAGAAAGCCTTACTTTCCTGCAAACATAAAAAACAGAGTTATCCCACCACATTTTTTTGGGATTGTTGTTGCTAGACAGGGAGAAGGTTCGCGATGATTGGCTAGGACCAGGAAGAGAAGGCCATCGGTTTCTGTGTTTATTTAAAAAGTGACATGTTAAATAACAAGTCCATTTTGATTTATAGTGGAGGGTTAATAAAAGAATTGCTCTAGGCGTTCATGAAGGCTAAACCTAACTTGCATGTAATCGACCAGTGTGTAGGCTTGGGCATGGTCTTAATGTAGGCTAGTCCTGCGTTAGTATTATGCAAGAGCCAGTTGCTTCATTCATATCCACTACTCCTGCTGAGCGCTCATTTTCAACAAATTCAAACTTATTGGAAAATTTGGAACTCCATGTCAATGGAAAAGGAAGTGAAACACACCAGTGTCTTCTACAACCGTGCTATGGCGCTATTTCTTGAAGTCAGAAATTAGGACAAACTTGGTCTTCAGATGAGGTCATATGAGGACAAACAGATTTATTGAGTTTAATTATAGCCCTGAAAAGTCGGGGATATAATGGAATCTTCATCGCCGTGTCCGCCGCAGATCTTCATGTTAGCACGATAACTCAATCTATATCTCTATCTATCTTTTCACTATCACTATACTCCAAAATTGTCAGGCCATAGTTTATCCACGGTTGCTCAGATTTTGTCCAAATTCGGTGCGTATGAAATAACTCAAACAGATCTATCTTTAATATATCCTGTTTTACTTTTATAGTTGATGCTTTACACACTAGGGGGAGCTTTTTATGAAAAAAAATGCAGTATTTCTAACATAACTTCCTAATTTTTGGTCTGATTTATTCCAAAACTGGTTCAAATTAATTGACTTAGTGAGTTCTACCTTGCAAATGTTGGTCCGATTTTGGTACGCATGAATAAACTCTGAGAGATCCTTGTGCTCTCTTGTGTACCTTGTGTCAATTTTGTTTTGCACTTATAGTTAATACTTTACCACTAAGGGGAGCCCTTTTTAAAAGAAAAATACTGTTGACATAACTTTACATTTAATTTAAAGAGTTCAATCGGGGATTGTTTGTACAGCGCAGGGGACTGGGGACTTTTCAGCTATATAACATTGCTGTCAGGTACGACAGCATAAGTCTAGATTTTAAGTATCTTGAATATCTGTTGATTATTGCGTGCTTTTGGTGGTTGCTGATGTTGGTGTGAATGAGGTCCAGGTTCTTCACGTATGTTTGTACCAGGAGCTTGGCCGGGGTCTGAGAAGAAGCTGCTAATCTCTACTTGTGTGTCTATTAGTTGGTAATGCCACCTTCATGAGCTATGACATCTATTAGTGATGCAGCATCATGTCATATTGATGCAATAGTGCTACATTCCTGACGGTTTCAGTGTGTGTCTATGCAGTTAGTGTTTATCTGTCATAGGTGTTGACCCTTTTTTTAACCACTTTATTCCACTAGATAAATGTTAGTCTCTTTGAATGTGGGCTGGTTACTTCATCTGACAGCAGTCTGTAGCTGTAGAGTCACTGTAAAATAATTTCTTTAAATCCTTAACCGACTGACCCAACGGTGAGTATGTGTCAGGAAATCTCAACTTGTTGCTAAGAGTTAGCTTATTATTTATTTTAAGATATCATGTCTCCTGCTGGAAAACCCTTGAAATAATAAGAGAATGCATCTGGATAATCCATATTCAAATTAGATAGAATTTTTTTCCTGATGTTGCCGGTATTGCAGAGCTGTCAATTTGTGCAGCTGGTTAGGCTCCGCCCACAATTTATATAATCACTGTTTACTAACACAAAAAGGACCTATTGTCGGAGTATAGCTGTAAAGGCCAAGATTAAAAAACCTACTGCTCGCCACTGACCCTCAGGTTTACAAATCTAATAATGGTTTCCTGTTGTGGGTTTGGTTTTATTTTTATTTTCCAGTGTCCTCTGTCCTATCATCTGAGCGTCTGGAGAAAGAGAAGGAAGAACTCAGATTTGCCCTGAAGAATGTCCCGCAGAAACTGCAGGAACAGCACCAGAAGGACCTGGCTGAGCTGGAGCACAGTTTGCAGGTCTTCTACCAAGCTGAGTGGGACAAGCTCCACCTAACCTACCAGGAGCAGACTGACAAGTACAAAACTCTGATGCAACAACAGGTTTGTCCCCACATTACCTTTTTTTAGTTACATTGCAAGATTTGGTTTTCCTCTGAATATCCCCCCCAAAAAAATACATTTATAGGTGCTTAAAGTGTAGTTTTATGTAATTGTCTGAGTTTCCTCTTTTGCTAGCCTCAGGAGAGCATAACTATTTACTTCTTCCTGTCATGCAGTGTGTAGTAGTGCATTACAACCATTAATACTATGGTCCCAAATTAAGCCTGTCTTGTGTTGTTTTTGAAGTTGCGAGACCTTAAAGCCAATCATGAAGCCATGAAGTGGGAAGTAGAGAACAGCCATACAGAACAGCTGCAATGTGTTAAACAGCAGTATGAAACGTCACTGAAAGGTGAGTGAGAAGTCCTCAACAAAATCATTGAAACAGTATCTGTTCTCTGAAACTATCTTGAGTTTCAGCCTTTAATATGGCAGCTGAGAAGGTAGTCGACAAATGTGATTTCAATACAGGTTGGCTAATCTCAATCACACCCAATTATTATGGGCCTGTCAACAACCCTGCTAATGTTTTCACTTTCACTCACAAGCAAGGGAAGCAATAAAACGTTGACTGATTTGACATAATTTGACTGATTTAACATAATTTGAGGGGCCAGTTTGAAATCTCAAATTAACCCCTCAAATTATGTCGAATAAGGGTTGGGTGTATACAAACTCATATATTCTCCCTTAGATAACAAATGCCATGTATGAAGTTCATCATAATTGTAAAGTTTGAGTTTTGTATAATATATTATTTATTTCTTTTCAGACCTCTGCAATATCCACAACGGGGAGCTGCAGTCTTTGGACAAATCTTTAAAAGACACAGAAAGAGCTCTATTAGTAAATATTTCCTTTTTACCATACATATTCACATTAACAATAGCACACCATGACATGAGGATAAGTTATGGTTTGATGAACCAGTGTGTTAAAAATGAACTCTGTACTTAGTTGTGCTTTATGCTTCCACAGGGGCAGATTGAAGCGCTGACTGCAGAGAATAACGCCATGATTGAAAAGATAGCAGTGGAGGAGAGAAGGAGGAAGAAGCTGGCTGAGAAGGGTCAGGTAGGATAGGACTCCTGTTTTGTTTAACTCCAATCACACATAGTATGAGGATTATGAATCCGAAGATTACAGGGGAGATAAATAACACCAGAAAATATTTTCTTAATAAAAACAAACCAAACAAGTTTGTGAGGTGGAGTCGAGTTTTACTCTCCCTCCCCTCTCCTTAAAGTGTAGATTTTAATTTTATGTGCTATATTTTAATTTTGAGTGCTGTGAGGCTGCTAATTCTCATCAGAGTTGAGTGGCTCCCGCATGTAGTCAGCATTTGGCTTGGGCAACTAAAGTAAATACCTGACATTACTCTGCCATCCAACACCTGCTATTAATAGGCATATCACCAGCAGAGCACTAGCAGCAGCTCACTATTACATACTGATCGCTTGCTGTTAATGAAATGGACCAGAAGTGGTGTAAACATTGCCTTCATTCACAACATGTTGGTCTGACTACTTTCATGGTGTAGGACGCATAAACACCCAGAGGCTGATTTCCCCTGTTGGTTCAGCAGTATAAGTGATGCATGGCGCCCTCTGGTTTTTGGTCTTCGGATGTAAACAAAAGTGGCTTGGATATTGCTGTGAATTTTCATGTCGCGATACATTCCGATAATTTGTAGAGGATAGTGATAAGTATTGAAATGAAATCCCAAATTACTAGTTTGGCACAGAAAATGGAGGAAAACCCAAATCATTGTGTTTTTTCTGGATGTGCAGTCATTTTAATTTTTTTGGCCAATCTTTGATTTATATTATTTTAGAGTCTGACCGGGCGATAATGATACTTTTTTAATTAAATTTTTTTTTTTAAAGTTTTAAAACGAAAATCGGTAGTTTATTTTAAAGTTCTCTTCTTTTGAAGGATTACATTGGAAGAAAGGCTGGTCGGCATTGTGTATGTGTTCTGACTTGTGCTCTGATGTTGTTTCTTAAATCAATTGTATGACATTTCGAAGTGAAAATTAAACTTTGTAAGCCTTGTTCATCATATAACAAGTCCATCACATGTTATATGTTGGCTTTTTTCAGGGACTTCAGGCCTCATGGCTTACTCTGCACTATCTCTAGCTTTAGCCGCTCTGCTAACATTAGCTTGTGTGCAACAGGCATCGATTCGAAGAGATGCTGCTCAGCCGATAACCGATCACATTGACGAGGCCTTCCGGCACTAGTGTATACATTTAGGATACTTTATTGTGTTTGATCATCTACTTAATGTACTTAAATAGCCAAAGTGGTAAGTTGTTCAGGCTTTTCTATTCAGTTGAAAATATAAAAATATAAAATATAAACTTAACTTAGATTTGAATTGAACTTACAAGTAATTAAAAGTAATAGTAGCTGTGCTAGGAACACGGTTTGTGAGCAGAAACATGAAGATATCCCCCTGCTTTCAACAGAATTTTTTTTTATGCCACGTTCTGCTGATTTGAGGCTTGTGATCATTTCTAACTTGGTCTCCTACATACCGAACGTAATATTATTACTTCAAATATGTAATGCTTTGCATTACATATTTGTGACCCACGTTGATTTGATCTCTGAATTCACAATCAACAATCCTGCAAGACCAAATATTATAGATATTATATTATAGATATCTTCTAACTTGAAATTCTCTGGGCGTGACAAATTTGTATTGTATTTTGCAATGAAGTATCCAGGCAGTGTAACCCTGTTTGACCTTTAACTTGTTGCCTTGCTTTTGCTCTCAGTTGACGATTGACAGTTTTTCAATTGACTCAGAAGGCTACCACATGGCGCTTTTCAACTTTTGTGAACTGCCTCTGTGAACGTCTTTAGACCAAAACTTCATCACACCCGCGGTAAAATCCTTCATCGCGCTCATAATGCAGAAATGTTCTGTATGACATCAGAGCAACAGAAGTCCGAGGCACGACTTTTCTTTCAAATAAGGAAGTTCCATTGTGTTTCATTAAGTTTTCTGAAGGTCTTTTCTAAACGTAAAGCAATACATATTTACTCGTACGTCGTATCATTATGTATCAGTTACCTGTTTTGTTACGCAATCTGAGTATATGTTGACCGGAAATGTATTTGCTGTCTCACCACCCCTGTAGATCTTGACACTTTATTTGTACCTGCAGAAGGACTCTCACACCCTGTACCTGGAGCAGGAGCTAGAAAGCCTAAAAGTCGTGCTGGATATTAAAAACAAACAACTCCACCAGCAGGAGAAGAAACTGACGGAGATCACCAAACTGGTGAGACCTGACGCAGATTAAAGACATCGCTGAATATCAAGTCAAAACATGTGAATCACTCAGCTGTTTTGATTTTCATATCAGAGAGACAAAAATGTACAGTTGGATGAGAGCTTTAAGAAGGTCCAGCAGGAGAATGAGGGGCTCAGAGCCCGCATGGACAGACATGCGGCGTTGTCGAGGTAGGTCTTCACTGCATGAACTTCCAGGTAGCCCTTTAGCTTGTCTTCTCCATTCAGACTTCTGTCTCCTGGGGTTTTTTCTTCCTCGACCATGAAATGATCTTTGGAAGTTACGAACCGTCCGTCTGTCCATCTACCTGTCTGTAATCATCTTTATCTGGGGAATATCTAAATGTGACTGTGTGTGTAACACATAAAAGCCATGATCCATGATGAGTAGTTTTGCCTTTTGACATTTTGAATTGTTTGAAATGTCAATCAAATATAATCAAACTGTGATTCATATTAAAGAATTACATCTTGAGAAGAAACCAATGGTTCTGTTAAAAGAGATAAGAAAGAGGCTGACAAGTGAAAAAGCACTCTGGTATATATGTGTTTTTGATTTTCATGGGATTTGACAAAAATTGTAAGTCTCACTAGTCTCATTATTATCCTTTCCTCTTTCCAAAACAACCTCTACAATCTTAAGTTTATTGATTTGGCTCATTTCTAATAACAGTCTGGCACTTGGGTGGATGATGCAATGTATGGGAGCTCCATTCGACTGGTTGAATCTTTACGTACACATAAACATTAGTTCTCCGGAGCGTTTTCTAACCTGTCTGTTGCGTTGATGTCTTACAGACAGTTGTCCACAGAGCAGGCAGTGCTGCATGAGTCGCTTCAGAAGGAGTCCAAGGTGAACAAGCGTTTGTCGATGGAGAATGAGGAGCTGCTGTGGAAGCTCCATAACAGTGACCTGAGTAGCCCCCGCAGGGCGTCCCCCACCTCAGCATCCCCCTCCCATGTCTTCAGCCTTCAGTCACCTCGCAGTTCAGGCCTGTACTCCAGCCCCCCCATGACTCCAAAATAACAGTGGGCCAACGAAGCAAATCCTTGCCCCATGCTGGTTTTTCTCTGGACTCTGGATCACAGCAGCCTGATCTCGGCTCATTCAGGCTTGGATGATCTCTCTCTTTTTCTATACAGACTGAAAAAAACATTGCACAGAAGCACTTCATAAGCAAGTTTACCTTGTTCGTTGCCTTTTACATCTGATTGTATGGATGGGGAGAATCTCAGGACTTTTGTGATGAAACGCTATATTTGTTACTTGTACTTGTTTAAGTTTTGTCTTTCATGACTTTCAGTGGATGCACATACGCACCCGCACACAACCACACACACAGATTCAACACTACAGAGGTCCTCGTTTTGTCTCAGGAGACCACAGTCATGCAAAGTCTGAATTTAGAGTAGCCATGAGGTCACCGTCCCTCCTCAGAACATTGTATCACATGTATGGATGAAATGTGGGAAAGCTTTAAACCCTTCTCTGCCCACATAGGAGTGATAGTTGGGATTTTACTAATGTCTGTTCGGACACCAGACGCACGCAACATACTTATTTCAATTTTACTTTTTTGTACATTTTTTTATACATCTAGGTTTTCAGTTCAGGTATCATCTGTGGACTCGATCATGTTTTGTTACTCGTGTTTCTTTGTTTGAAGATGGGACCAAATGTTTTTGCAGGTGTGAGTGAGTCTTGCTAGTATCCTCCTTCGCCCTCCTCTCCCTCTTTCCTCCTATAAAAATGCAGCTTTAAAGTCTGGTTTTTGCAAAGAGCTGACCAGAAGAAGCTTTACTGAGCTTGGACATGTTGAAGACACCGCCTCTTGCAAATGTCTCCCAAAAAAGTATTTTGTTTTGAATTAGTATTGTTTGTGGGGTCACCCGGTTTGAAATATGCAACTAATAAAGTCTTGTATTTAAACTGCGTTATCACAGTCCAGCTTTGTTGGAGTGAGCCACACATTGACTTCATGGTTGTACAATCATCAACCCAGACCTGTCTGCTTTTTCAGTTCAATATTTCTGAATGTTATCTAAAGTACAGACATCCATATCCTCAGCTAGAATATATGCTAACATAATCATTATACTTATATAGCGCTTTACAGAGTATAGTTCAGACGGAGAAGCAGAACTTCCACTACCAGCTACTTTTCAGCAACATGGAAACTGCAGCAAGTGTTTGGTTGGACCAAAGTAAATTGTGGGTTTGCAGAACACATTCCACATAAGGAGAGCATTATGATGTCAGCCTGGCACACGACACCGCTTTAGTTCATATTCTCCTCCTTGTAGAGCTCTGAAGCCAAAGCAGATCTCTGATTTCTTCTGCTGCCCATCAGGGTCTACAGCAGACCCTGACGGGCATCAGAAGTCTGCTGACAGACGGGGTGATGTCTGTCTTAGAGAAGCCTTAAATCTCAACGCTTGTTTCATTTGTCAAAACTTTAAATGTTTGCCTTAATTGCATCTTTATTTCAGACTGAAGATGTGAATTTCTTTCCTGTGGAGCATTTCACCAAGCTCATTATAAAACGGTTAAGCTATCTCTTAGCAAGGTTAATTTGGCAGATATTCAGTCGACGTGAGTCGCTTTGGGTCAACATGGTTCAGATTAATATTTAATCTGTGTCTTGCTGCACAATCAACTTTTCGCTTCTGCAACTAGCAGTTTGATGATGAACAAGTGAACATGCAGATTACTTTATCATGATTGGTTGATTAATTCCCAATAACTGACCTGCTATTCGTTAAGGCATGGAACCATCCATATTTTAATAGCGATAAAAAACATTGAAAATGAACAAAACGTTATTCCAGCAAATATTTTTTCTGTCAACACAATCTGCAATCTAAAACGCAAGCATTTTATGTACACTTGTCGATTTCCTCTGTTCTCATTGGTTGGTACGTTCCAGCGATGTGTCAACATCAAACATCACCATAACTCAGGCTCCTCTGGTACTACTTGAAGATGTCAGTCGTCACAATCGTCTCACCATGCTGATTCTTTGCTTTACAGATGTAGCTTCCATAGTCTATGGTCTCCATGTCCTCTACAGCCAGGACACTCTGAGAGACACGTGTGGTGTGGCCCGCACCTCGGTTCACCAGCCTCCAGGAAGTGTGTATGTCAACTGGCCGTTGGTCCTACACAAAAAAAGAATTGTCATTGTTTGTTTTTGACATTCTGCTGGGGAAGGATTGATGTTGTTTGTGATGTCTGCCTAATGTTCTTTTCATTTGGTTATGATAACACATTATCAAATGGGCCACTAAATAATCTTATTGTTGCTTCAGATTGTAGAATTTTCAAATTTTACGTTTCATTCTCCATTACGACGCTATTTCTCTTGTATTATCTTAAATGTGTAGTTTATGGCATAAGAACATATTCTTTTGCCCAGCAAAATCATTATGCACATCCATTCCTTTGTTTCTCCGGTTAAAGTCAGAATAATAGAATCAAGGCAATTATGGTACATTTAAAGATCATCTTAGAACACATGACACAAATTAAAGTCATTTTTCATTCATATTAGGCTTCAGACTCAGGATAATATAGATCTGCTATCAAGAACACTCCCATACAAAACACATTTATCTTCATAGGACCGTTTAACTGTAAGATTTTATTTAATCCAATCTAATCACAAAATATATATAACTATTGGTGTTGGTGACCTATTTATAATCCTGAATTAGGTTTGACCTCTGAACTGGTCTGAGCCTTCACAGGGCTGGAAGCAGAATTTTCTCCGCCACCCCCCATTGTGTAATCTATTTGTGCTTCACACCCATTCATCAATTCATCAATCATTGCTGTCTATGTTGCTGACATTGTACACGAGAGCCTGGCACGTTTGAACTTTTCAGCGTTTTCAATGTCATTGTGAACTTTGACATTAAGCAACTGGAATGAGTATTGATAACTTAGATTTTGTAAATAATTCCTGTTAACATAAAACGTTTGTGTGTCCATCATATTTGCTTCCCTTTGTGTTGATCAATCTCATAATTTTTTTGTTAATTTTGAACTAATTGTAGATTATGTGACTGGTACATAAAATTATAAATGGAGATATACTTAAATCGCGGCAGTCAAAGTTCCATGTAACAGAAAGATCTGTTGTCGAAAGATCTCATTACTTTTGATTTAACTGTAATCTAAAAGTATATGCACCAGTCATTTTGAATATTGAACCAATTGGCAGCTTTTGATTAATCCTGCAGTCAAAGCACATGACCACAGAAAACAGGAGGAGTTGAAAATCATGCTCTCCTGCGAAACATGTTGGGGCCACCGCCATGGAGAACCTTATCAGCTGCTTCATTTGCTTAAATGTTGGTCTGGCTTTGGGTTTAGAGTCCACTATTCAGATTACCTGACCAGGATAAGTCCAGATGAAAGTCACGTCCACCTCTGGCCCCCCCATCACCGTGCAGGTTACGTTAACGTTTTCGCCTCCTTTCACAGACGCCGAAGAGGCTTCAACGCTAACAAAGGGTGGTCCGCTAGGAACTGTCAGCAAGAAAGAATAAACTACATCAATCATCGATAACTCAATGTCTGTCCTAGGATAGAGTATTAGGGCCACATTAAAAAAATCTAGGATTTCGATAATATAGTCAGAATTTTAAGAGAGAAATGTCGTAATTTTGCTAATTTAAAAATTTTTTTTATAGGTATAAAGTCGTAACTTTAAGATGGAAATATTCATAAGGTTACGGGGGGAAAAAATGGAACTTAATGACAAGAATGTCATAATTTTACGACAGTAAGGTTCTAATTTTATAAGAAAAAAAGTTTTTCATGAGAAAAAGTCGTAATTGTACAAGAAAAAAAGCTAGACTTAAAAGTCTTAAATATCAACCTGATTGCAACCAACTGTTAAAATACAGCTTGACAAGATGCCCTACATTCCTCATTTTGATGTTGGCAACACTTTTCTGAAAAAGAAAGTTTTTTCTTCTAAAATTACAATTTTATTCTCGGAATATCACAGATTTAATCTGTTAATCTCAGTTTTTTTCATGCTTTGCCAATGTGTCCCAAATCCACCATCCACATATTATCCACGCTAGCTTTGAAATTTCACACTGATATGAAGTAAGGAACTTCAGCAGATGCGTGACACTGATAGTTTAGATCTGGGTGGTTTTTAAACTGTTAAATCTCCATCGACAGACCAAACTTTATTTCTCTCCTCCCAGTCAAGCCAAATTTTATCTAAGCCTCACACACTTTCCATTTCATCAATCCAGACTGTGCTTCCATTTCAGCTGGAAAGCATCAAGAAACCCTCCTCTGCAGAGGGGGCGAGGAGGAAAAACATTTCTTGTGGAAGCTTATGAAGGAAATAAACCAGCACTTGATGATGGCTAATGGTACTTCTTCACCCTTTTGTTAAATATCGCTATGGTTATGATGATGGTAAAAAATAACACAGAACAGGGGCAGCATCACCACGTGTTACTTAGTGCTGCATCCATACCCTCCACATAGAGGAGCTGGTACTTGTTGGAGATCTGAGGGGTGCCCTTCATCACAGCCTTGCAGTAGAAGACCCCCTGATGCTCTGGGCTTGGACTCTGCAGGACAAACCCCTGAGTGGGTTCATAGGTCACCAGCGTGCCGTTGGCTTGAATCTCCTCTGGAGGTACCTCTCTGTGGAGGGACACCTTAGCCTGTGTGGTGGACACCCGGCAGGGTACCACAGCAGGCCGGTCAGGATGCAGGTACACTATCTCAAAGTGGATGGAAGACGGGACGAAGAGGTTGTCTTTGTCTGTGTTCAGGGAGAGAAATGTGGCATCAGCAACATATTTCACCTACATTAGGGTTCATATAAAGTGGTGCAAAAGCAGCTAAATAAAGACTGGTCACCATCATCGGCATTAAGGTGATCGATGGGTTTAATGTGTAGATGTAAAGCATAGTTACAGGATCAAAGACCTATAATCACATCACTCATTACTGCCTCCACCAAAGAGGTGATGTTCTCGCCCCTGTGGGTTTGTTTGCTTGTTTGTTAACAAGATTTAGGAAAAACAACATGATGGATTTTCATTTAAATGTTGGTGATGTTACGTGGGTCATAGCATTCAAAATAAAATAAAACATCTAAGCCATGTGAAGCAGTGATATTGTGGCGAGGGGGTTCGTTGAAACTGTCCACAGACAAATTTACAACAGAGATATAGTGTTTAAAACGGATGAATGGATTGTGGTGGTGACTTCACTGTTGGTAGAAAGTGCTGTCTTCAAACACTGTCAGTTTTTGTCTTTTATTTCGGGGGTTGGCTGGTCTGTACAGAGACGCTGAAGTGGAAGGCGCAGGAGATGACCGGCTACCAAGAATTTCAGTGATACTAAAAGAGTTTATTGGAGTTTGCTTGGAGTTATGTGGGCTGAACAGAGATGCTGAAGGGGAAGGCGCAGAAGACAACTGGCAACTGAGTATTTGAGTGTTACTCAGAGAGTTTGTTGGGATTGTCGGTAGATTTAGAGGCTGGCAATAACTCAGACATAAGTGGAGAAATATGCAAATAATTTTCCTAAATTAAAGCCATATAATTGATTCTGATCACAATAATGTCTACCCTGGGTACTGTTGTACCTTGGCAGAGGTTAGCGGTGTTGGGGTTTTTAAATGAACTATAACCACGATATAAATCTTTAAACAGGCAGCTCTCCCATAATTGGAAGATATGTCCCTCTCATCTCAGTCATGATTACTGATGTAGACAGTAGTCATGATATTTGGATGGCAGTCAACAAATACCGCATAATAAATAGATTTATGCGGTTATGACTACAAACTTGTTGATCTTCACACGCTTCTTTGGAGATCTGGCCTCCTTCATTCTTTCATTCCAAGCTGAGAATCCACATACAACACGATAAAAAGTTAGTTAAACAATTGATTGTGGATTGAAACTGTCATCTGTTGTGTCTGGAGATAAGGTTGATTAGAAAGCTGTTGGTGAACTAAGACAGTGAGTTTGTCAGCTGTAAGAGCAAAACAATGAGCCTAACCACATGAAAACTGTTTACAGTCACAGGTGTGGAAAGATAGTATCAGGAGTATTATTGGGGTAATTCCTTGAAGTTAAGGTGCGTTCAATTTACACTCGGAAGTCGGAATTTCCGAGTTCCGAGTGTAATAATAATGGACACTAGACTAACTCCCCATCGTAATGTAATATTTTCATTATTATAACTTATATGGTGTTCATTTGTAACTTGTCATATGTTAATTTGCAACAACAACTGTAATGGTTGAGTAAACTATTTAATTTCTACAATGAGTGAAGCTCAAAACGGGCACTTCAAACAGCACATGGGTCCTCAGGGGGAGATGCTATACAGCGTTGCCAGAAGAACAGTAATTATCGTATTTATACGATCATTTCACCCTCATTACGATCAATAATGCCAAAAAATAATAATAATAAAAAATCCCCAAATGTACGATAATGTCACCGCTTCGTCACACTTGTACTCGTGGCACTAATATCGGTTAAGTTATCACATTGTAATTAAATTGAGCAAGCGGCTGTGATTCCGGCTTCTCACGTGGTGTCTTTCCAGCCAATCAAAATGCTGTGACGATGAGAAGACGCATGACGTCGCACACAACGCATAGTTTGACAATGAGCAAGGACCTTGAAGATGAGGACTCTTCAGCGAGGAGTCAGATTGCGAAGAGGAGGAGGACATTAAAGTAAATAAAGTTAGCTTCATCGTCCCCAGACAAACAAACATGAGGGCGAAAATTACCCCAACGTTACTGGCTGGCTACAACAACAGAGCCTTTTGTCGTTGTCATAACATGCAGATGATGGGTGAGATTCACGTTCTTAATATTCACAACAGGTCTAAAAAGCTTCAGGAAAAAAAATCCCTGTCACCAATGCAGAATTGAAAAACGGAATGCTTACAAAGAACATATGAAGAGGACCATCTTGACGCAGGTGTGACAATAGCAGAGGTAAAGTCATATTCAAAAAGACAGATTCAAAACCTGTACAAAAACGTCCGTCTTTATAAGTAGCTGCGTCTTGTTAAGTAATTAAGGCCGTTTCAATGATGCATTTGCAGATTTGGCGTCTTTATACCGTGTAAGACACAGAGTCTAACAATATAGGTATCGTTGCCTCACACGGAGCGATGTCTTATCGACACCTGTTCATTGGGGCGGAGCTACA